>JAPMAG010001301.1:678-12700 GCA_036584685.1 Rhyacophila sp. Rhy_31_5
TGGATTGGCCATAAATTTTCAAATATTATTTCATTATAACTGAAAAATGAATGCAAATTGGTAGAGATAATAATTAACAACTATTACTTATAATAAATATAACATTGATACCATCTTCACACTCTGAAGATCCTTATACCATTTCAATGTTGATATGGTAAAAATAGTCGAATAACAGTTATGAAATGATCCTATGACCACAAGTAGAAATCAAAGAATAGAGGAGGTAGATTCTTATATATAAATTCATTTTATTCAGACAAAAGTATGCACATCAGTTGTATTTATGTATCTTGATCTTTTTCTTTGTTTGTTGGTTTTCATAAACACTTTTATTTCCGAGTATACTTTTTACTATTGATAAATTTTGCTCTACGATAGTAATCTTCGAGACCGTCAAACTAATATTCCTTGTGACGCTTTTTTCAGAATAACAAATGACGCCCGAGAGGATGAAATGGAAGACAACATGGGACAGGTGAACACCATGATAGGTAATCTGCGGAACATGGCCATCGACATGGGATCCGAACTCGAGAATCAGAATAGACAGGTGGATCGCATCAACCGCAAGGTATGTATGACTCTGCGGCATGCGTATGTGAAAGTCTTAAGCTCACTTTCACGGACGTCTATTATTTTCTCACATTATTTATGCAACATTAAAAGTCGCCGGAGAGGTGCGTTGATTTGAATATATTTCCAGAGAGATGGGAATGATGGTTATTTGGTAAATGCCATATTGATGTCCAATGCACCCGCATCGTCTTCATTGAGTATACACTCATGGATAAAATCAATACATCATTCATATGGAAGTGCTTTTTATCGTGAAATAAATAATTTTTGCAAATTGGAAGATCATTTTTATCCGACTTGTTTAATAATAATTAAGTAATATGCTGTTTTAATTTCTTGCTCTCATAAAAAAATCCATCTTTGTCAAATAAGTTTGTTTTTGTAGAATTTGTTGATGTGCTCCATCTTAGCGTGGTAATTGTAAATTATCCATCGCTTTGAAAATAAATGTTTTTTGTTTGGTCAATAAATATGTCAAAACATCGCTCTCAGGATTGATGATAAAATAAATTTATAATCTAAAAAAAAAATAAAAATATTCCTTACAAGACAGTTTGCAATTGGATTTAAAATATTTACGCAATAATGTATAGTATTTTGGTATTGTAAAAATACTGCCTATCGGTTATCAAAAATACATATAAGTGCAAGACATTCCAATTGATGTTATCCTAAATCTCTTAGGTGAAAAGGACAATTTGTTTTTATTTGAATAGGAATTTGTAGAAAGACTACACCCGTTATGGATTACTCGAATAACCTAACAAATAATGTTACCCCAGCAAATAGTTGCATAACGCACATGAATAGTCATGGAAGTATTTTGTATTGAAGAATGTATCAAATTCTAGGACATCTGTTCAACTTTCACAAAAGAGTATTGACGTCACGATGAAATGTAAATTTTCTTTAATTGATACATTCTTCATGCAATGATAAAATGATTCGTGCAATTTTCTTGTCACTTTTTGTTGAGGCTGACAAGCTTTGTGATTTTTTTAAATATTATTATTTGCACCTATTTTCAAATCGATAAGTATGAAACAATTGAATCCAGTTTTTAAAATAACCATATGCGGCTTTGCCCGAAATATTTGTGTACGAATTCACTACCGAAAACTGTAATTTACAGATCATTTTCCTTCACGCAAAGTTTCTAATTTCAGAAGAAAATTGTTAATGTTTAACGAATGATAGATTTTTGCGAACACATTTTCGAAGTTTGATTTTTATAAAAACTGGAAAATATTAAGGATGATAAGAAATAGAGAACTGGTTTTTTACCATCGCTAATGTTTTTTTTTACATAACATGAAGTTTTGACAATTAATAAAACATTTGTATGTATAATTATAGTCTCCAAGTCAAAGAATATACATTGTTATTGTAAAACCTGGATAATTGTTTCATGTGAATATTTCTAATTATTGATGTGTTTCCTTCATTGTGTGTCACGTTTCAATGTGTCTGTCCTATCATATCTTCAGCTTTGTGATCGTTCCTTTTTCATCATCGATCGCTCTTTCGTCGATTGCCGCACAAGAAATACTTCTTTGATATTATCGGTGACTTGTTTTGTAATTTTAACACAATGAAGAGTTAAATACCATTCAAATTTTAAATGACTGACTTACATTTTGTAATTTATTGTTTTAATATCCAATTAATGAGGAATACTTTGCAGAATGTGGTTTATTTTTTAAATTAAAATGGAGTCTTAGATTTTAATTAGATTTTTACTTTTTTTCTTGTTTTATTAAATTGTTCTGCATTATTGTTTAATTTGTCAATTTATTGACTATTGTACGTCTTCAGAGAATAGTTTATTTTACAAAGTTTTCTTGAAATTAGTAGCGGGTAATATTGTTTTTCACAGTTCTCGTTTTCATATAATGTCAATGAAGTAATTTTTTGAAAAGTCTTGCGCACATTTTCTTTTTTTCGTAAATATGTCTGCAATATTCCAGTTGTTAAAAATTTCGAAAGAGTAACACTTTTTGGCATCCATTTTGTTCATTCACTTGTTTTTTTTGAATCTAGAAAAAAGGAACGTTCACGACACGTCTGCAGCATGCTGTTTTCAAAATTTTCAATTCATTAGATTTTTTTTGACTTCACAAATGGTAACCTCTTTTATACATATTCTATTCTCTAGACATGGGTGCGTTCGCACTCCACTGTTGTTGACATTTTAAACATGATCGGCATCACATGATATTGGCGACAGCATACATCAATCACGACTTCTTTTCATCTCACTCCTCCCGACTGTCGAAAACTATCCGATTCATCTCTGAAACCGTCCATATCTTGTCGAATACTCTCCAAACCATTGTTCATACTATCCTTTGACACATTATGCACACCGATTAAAACAGGGCACGATTCACGAGGGCGACTGATTACAAATGTCATTATCAATATGAAATTTTTCCAACATATACGGAAATCATTTATTCAGAAATTTAAAATGTTTACTTAACAAAAGTGTGGAAGTGTATCTTTATATCTATTTTTAAAACACGAGCATTTCTAATAAAAATGTTACAGTGTTATTCGGATCCTTCGACTCCTAAACTAGACTAGAGAGTTATGTTGTTACACATCTTATAAAAGTAATTTTTTAAAGCTGGCAAACTTACCTTAAGTTTACCAGTATTTCGCTTGTATTTTATTATATTAATATATCACTTTTGAACATTACCCTGTTCTTCATACTTAATAATTATTCATATTGTTCAGCTAAATAAAATAAATTTTAACTCAATTTGCCAATGGACATTTTTTCTTGTTTGATGTATTGGAAATATTCATATTGCTGATGAAATATTGAAATATTTTGAAATGTGTCATATACTTAATCAGTATTTGTTTGAAGAGTCGACGTCGATGTCGATTTGGAATAGCCCTGTTTTATCCGTTGTTTGAATTCCCACCCGAATATTACTGATGTGTCATTCGGCTGTCAAATGTCAAACCCAAAATGGAATAATTGTCTCTGTAGGGAGAATCAAACGAAACGAGGATAGCCGTGGCCAACCAGCGGGCCCACGATCTCCTCAAGTAAGTCGGCGGGCGCGGAGGCCGCCGGCCACAAGTCTACCACACCAGCCAATCTCATTCAACACACCAGACCACACTGACGACAAACAACAACTATCTTACCTTTATTGTTACATTTCGGCGTTTGGACGACGCTTCTTATATCCGAGGAATCTTCTGAAGCGACAAATATTATCGATTGTAGAATACCACGATTCATCATTTAAAGCAACCCTCTGACATATTTTTCAAACATTACAATTGAAACAATTTTTGTTACCTCGATACATTTTGAATTGCGGCTGTATCCATTACGGCTGTATTATTTAAATAAGAATATTATATTTCGGTTTATTCAATGATATGAAAGATCCCACTGTGCAAAATGCAGTGGCTATTTCAATAGAACTCTTTCCAACAATCGATAAAACATATCTTTCATTCTGTTCGCTGACAGTTACATTTTGTCGACTGACTTTTGAATTCTAATAGAGTAATTAACAATGATAATGGAGCATTTTACGGGAAATAAATCAGCTTTCAAGAGTAGTGGATATCCTCCGATGTGAGAGCGTCATTTCTGCGTACCCATTTAATGTATGCGATTATAAAGCCTACAAAATGCTAAGCGCTGCGATATTTATTATGTGAATGTTCGTGTTACTGCAATGTGACAAGGCTGTATGTTTAAGTTTCCACTGTATTGCCTTGTGAGACGTCATCAGCCGTGTCGGTGATTATTATTAACGTGTTAAGTTTTGAGGCTCGGTCACTCGCCGCGGCCCGCACAGCTCCGGGGACAAATGTTCAGTGCTATGTTTTGAGTTTTACCATATTTATTTTCTATCTTTTGTAATTTGTGAAGCTGAAAACGTCGCTCCGACAATTCTGTAATACTTCAGGCATTTTAAATTTAGCGTGACCTCTTAAATCTAAAAAAAAATTATCTTGTTCTTATGATGAAAAGATCGAAGAATTTCATTATTTATATCATATTTATTTGGAAGACTATAAACTAGTTATCTGAATTTAATCGAGGTCCACTTGTATATCATGTCACCGAAATTTGTATATTTAACTTGCATTATATATTATTTCATTTTAACAGTTTAATTAAGTAGTATTATCATTTTTCTACATTTCAAATTAGTCCACTATTTACTAAAAATGTTGAAAATTTTTTTTTAAGTAGATTTGTTACAAGAATGTCAATTACTGCAATTTTTGATAATTTGGTGCTAAGAGTTATTGTGTCGTGTTAATATTATTTATATCAAAATCGAAACATCTTTCCTTAGTAATAATGTATTTGATCACCAGTACAGTTCATCAGAGCGACGTTTACAGCTATCGGAATTTTGATTGTAGGCCATATCGAATTAAAAATACTATCTAAATATTAAATTGTACCATTTTCCTCCATTGTTAAATTATGTGTTATTTAAAAATTTTTCACAGCACATGAATAGAATATTTTTGAAATTTGCGTAACTGTCGTCTTATTTCAGCCGATTGTAGTTGTGATTGAATGTCGAATGAGGAATGTTTTATATTACTCTCGCCGATACTTACGAGCTGTGGGTGGACAGACAGTCCACGCTGATTTTTTTAAAGAGGATTTTTAGGTAGGAAGGAATTATTGTAGAATTAAAATTCTGAATGATTTATTTACTCATCGAAAGACCGCGCCCGCTTTCGAGAAAATTGGCGAATTGATATTTTTCTTTTGGGAGTTTTTAAACTGTCTTTTCAAAGGTCGTTTCCTCTTAAAAATATAATCATTTATTATTTTATATTTCAACAGTTACTTGTCTACACGAGCATCTAGAAATTCATAAAATCTGAATGGTAGATTTTTATAGAAAACTTCTAAAATTTCACAAAGCTCATAATAAAATTGTAGTTGTCAAATGTGAATATTTTAAATTTGTTGCAATACGCCGTATTCGTCATTTCAAGACACGACTTTTTGAGATATCTCATTCTCACCGATCGATTGAGATTCTTAAAAATGATCTTCTTCAATGACCAATAAAGTGATATTCCTCATTTTAATATTGCATAAATCTTTAGGTAAAATTTTTATTTAAAACTATGATTCAACGCTTTCGTGAATTAAAAGTAGGAAGCTGTAAAATACTTTATCCTATACTATATTATTTTATATTTAAAAAATCTAAATATTGTATACTTCAATGTGCTCGATCGATAATTTATAATATTTATTTAGCGATATTAATTGAATAATTGAATGCCATACATAACGATACCCTCATTTGTAAGTTACCTGACATCGATTGGTCCATAATGAAAACTCGTTTCGCAAGATCAAAGTTCATATTTTCAAATAGTTAGTCGACCGCAGAAAAGAATAACAAACCTCACATGAGTCTTCACGCAACACTTATACTGCACCGTTAATCGGAGGGGCAAGTTTGAATGTCTATTTATTTATTGAACGAGGCAGGCGTAATCTATAATTCATGTATTATTTAAACATAATATCTAAGGCTGTATCCATAATGAATATATATTTATAGCCACGATTGGAAGTATCCTACTTTCCCGGAACCTCTTCTTTTAGCCTATATATTTATTGTATAAACGACTACATTTAATGGGAGTCTCAAAGAGTTTCAAAAACTATTGGTACCAGATGCTATCTTTCAATGTGAAATTTCTTTAATTTTTATAATTGTATACTTGGCGACCACCGATTTCAATACAAAAATATCATATCTACTTTTTATATAAAATCAGTTTTTTATTTATGATTCAGGTATGAAAATGGTCTCATAATTTTATACCACATAGCTCACTTAAATAATATACAACGAATTTATTTTTATTTAGTTTACTGATTTTACACAATCCTCCTGTCGAATTTATTTTATTCACTCATACTAATACTGGAATAGGAATTTATGTTTTAATATTTGAATATTTGAATATTTGAATATTAAATACATCTGAGGTAGTTTCTAAAAAAATAACTTAATAACATTTATCAAAATGTGGTTGCAAACTTTTTCACATTGAATTACTGAAGTATAAAAAAATATACCGACATCCACTATTCTATAAAGAAGGATTTTGTGAAACTTTAAACTTTCACGAGATGTTTTTGTACTTGAATGTGACTTTTTCACTTACCGAACTGGGTTTTGAACTTGTTTGTGAACCGAATTGTCTTGAGGGACTATCAAAGTGATATTCACTTTTTCTTTTAATAATATATTCCAGAATAGTTTATTTTTGAAGTGAAAATATTTACATTGAGCTGTGGTTGCTCAGTAATTATACTATTGTGTTTTAATATTCCATCAATAATTACATATAGATTTCAGAAGCAAATATATTTAAATATAGTCTCTGTTAGGTGTCTATCGTTTGCTTATTGAAAAGTTATATCTTAATGCTATAAAACACAAATTCGCTATTGATCGATTTTATTTAATTAATAATTTATATCTTTCCTATCTGGTAGAAAATATTTTTTCTCTATAAGTGATACCGTGCATTTTATTCAAGAGTCCTGAATCAGTCTACGATATAGTTAATTTATAATTATTTATTAATACATTCTGCAAAATTGGTGCGATTCCTACTAAAGATAATTCATTTTATTTGAATATATAATTCCGATAGTTGAATTTGTTATCTATCACAAAATCCAGTCAAGACAGACTATGTACTATTTTGTTCTTGTAAAAATATATAATTATTATTTTATTAAATGTATTTTTTATTTCTGATTTTTTTTCTGTGAATTCCTTTTTATTTCCTACCTGAATTCCTCAATGATTTATTCCATTTATTTAAATTAATAATTCTCTCAATAATATATTACTTGAACTGTCATTTTTGTATTGAAAAGTAAGTATTTTCTCTTGGAAAATTTAATTTTGTCCCGAAAACATATAGCATCCGGATATAGTTTTATTTTCAACAGCAAAATCTACTCATAACTCGTGAATGTCAATTTTTAAATGTTGAAAGTATACAATACTGCACATTTGAATGAAGACATGTAGTTATTTATTAAAATAATAATTTGAATGAGCCTCAGCGAGGAGTTAGTATTATTAGCAATATTAATAATTATCATTAGCGTGTTTGGGATCACATCTAATCTGTTGCCGAGTGACAAATGTGACAAATGCTGAAAGCCTAGGACTATATAGATATATAATAATATTTACAATATAATATATGAAAACATTTTCTTTGGACTCCTATTTGCGAGAAGTGGAAATAGCTCACGCTCTGTTGATACACTGGCTACAAAAATGACAGTTCAACATCTCTCTGTGCATAGAACTATGTATGAAATTGACAAAAATAATATTTTTGTAAACAACAGAATCAATTTACATTACCTACTAAGTGATTGATATTTGTAAGTTAGCTGATGAAGAATAAATACAATATTTAATATGCAAACTTGTATATTATCTTATCGACATATCTTCAATACTCACACTATTGTTCTAATCTTAAGGCTAAGGCGTAGATATTTATTATTAAATTCTATTAAATATAATTAACTTGAAAACTCTTTTCGCTTTCATAAAAGTCCCCGAAGAATGCTGAATTTGTATTTGATTTTGTTTTCGGTACGGGCATTCCGAGAGTTACGACTACTCATTTCGTACAAACAATGAAGGAGATCGGCTAGAGCCAAATCGACTCGGAAGTTTCAACTATTTTTCCTGACAAAAATTTCTCGTAGATGGAATTTGAAATTGCAACTCTTGGGAGCGCCTTTGAAATATTTCAAACTAACATGTTATATCAATTTTATTATACAATTTTCGTAGGTTTGTTTTGATATTATATTTTAGAAATACAGTCTTATTAATTCAGATTTCACGTTATAACTTCTTCTTTAATATAATAGTAATGATTTATAGAATTTTTAATGAACCGTATTTATCCCAAGATGAAGAAAGTGAAAAGTTTTCCTATAACAGTATTGAAAATTGCTTAAAGTAAAATTATTATTTTAATAAATTTGTTGAAAGTTTGTAAAAAAATATGGACATATACAAGAGTTTTGATCTTTTTAAAATTATATATTTATTTTGAAGTTAAAAATTAGTCTCACTTTACTTTGGTAAGTGGCTCAATATTGGTGTCTTAAAAGGTGTAGTTTCTATGAAGAAAAAAAAACAACCCAAAATTGAACAACCCCCGTAGCATCTGAGACTAATTTTATTGTGATTAATAAAATATTTCAAGTCAGCCAGTTTAACCCAGTATTGATTAATGAATAAATACTTCCCTAATTTTTGTAGACGACTATGACTTTGGCCGTTAATTTCAATGGTTTTCAGATGGTCGGATGTTTTATGCGAATATTCGTATATATGTACAGGATTTTTTTTTCAACAACTGCATTATAATTGTAACACATTGTGTAAGTATGTAATTATCTATTGAAATTACGTCAACGGTTAACGGTCAACTAATCCGTTCCATTTCAGAAGCCCTTCCTTTTTCACCGACATGTGAAGATGCTTCTAGAGAGTATGGTTATTATTCTCTAATTTATCACAATATCGAGCAGAATCCTGCAGAGCTAATATAGTAGTTGGTCCTCAAGATATTTGACATCTTCGTCAATCCAACGGCAGCTTTATATAGGTAATGTGAAATGCAATTAACTTCATGTCTCAATGATGGCTATTCTAGACGTATTCCAAGTCTAAAAGCATTTCCACTATTTTAAAATAAAATATCACCTCTCCACAAGTTCAATGGTCTTTTACAAATTACACTCTGTTTCTGATTTTTAAGTCTTGTTATAGAGCGGAGTTCAATCGTTATGTTTGTTAATGTGGATATCCTGTTATTTGAAGAATCCTGTTGTTAAATAAAGTAAATTGAATTTGTGTGGAAATTTCGAAACGTTATGCTTTTCAGTCACAGTTCACTATTTTGTAATTGAATATAAATACTAACTATATCATCTTTAATTGTAGAAAATTGCATTCAATATTTCATGTCAGTAGGCAAATATTATATTTAATGGAGAATTACTTTATTTACTTGTAGATATTTGAAATACATATTAATGACAGTAAATATATTCTGTAAAATGTAAATATTTCCCCAGGCTTTCTCGCATACTGTATCTTATTAAATATTGAGAAATTTATTTTATATCTCTGTCTGTATCCAACACTCGAAAGTACGTTTTTATAAATAGCTTTTGAATTGTAGTGTGAATATTAAAATGATTCTTCTTTACAAAATATGTTGACTTTTTGTAATAATTTATTTTTGGTGTTTTTCTTATTATTAATGTTGATGAGATTAAGAAAATTTTTATGTTACAAAGGACATAATATTATTATATACAAGAAATGTTTCAATTATTCTGGTTACAAAAATGTGAATAATAAATAATATTAAAATAAATTTGCTACTTATCTTTTACTGTATTTAGTATTTCTGCGGGTACTCTGGATCTCAATAATTCAAATGATTTCTCCATTATTTATGGTGAAAAGTATCAAACTCCTTTTCGACCAGTAATGTTTTAGGATCTAAGAAAATTTACCTAATTATTATGCAGAAGGATAAATTCCTTTAATTGTTTCATGTAAAATCGACTTATTTTATGAATCATAATAATATATGAAAACAGGTTAAATCCCGACGTAATGAATTTCAAAGTGATAAAAAATTTAGCATTACGATCCTTTTGTATAAATGGACGAAAATTTGATTCAATTTGAATGAAAAAAACCAAAGTAAACAAGTTAGTACAGCGCAACTGCTGAGCATGTCGAACATGTTTCCATTTTGAATATGACAAGTTTTTTACGGTTTCTACTTTATTTGATATTATGGAATTTCAGTTTAATGAAGAATTGATTACAGTCCCAGAAAATTCGCCATTACAAGATTTAACCTGTATATAATAATTGCTCGAACTGAATTTGATAACATCTTAAATTTACAAGATTCTCCTGTCAGCCGATAAGAAAATATTTAAGTACTAAGAATTATTGAAAGGTTTATTAGTAAATTTTCTCAAAGTTGTGAAATGTATTTAATTTGTTTGCATCAAAATGAAAGTGAAACGTTACATAACAGGCAACGTTATTTGGTTTATTTTACAGAAAAGTTAATATTTTGTTGACGACATATGAAAATGTTTGTATGAAAACATTCCTCGAAAACAAATTTTTTTAAACAATAAAAAATTTTCAATCACAAAATGTTCATAAACACAAAAGCTCTGATACATGTCACATCGTTCCAAATCCACTACAAAATCTGCACAACACTCCACTTCCATCTTCAAGACAGACCATCGAGTAAGTATCGAAGTAATTTTTAATTATTTTATGTGTTTTTAAATTTACTGAAACTGCTGGCACTGTGCACTGCTGACATAGAACAAAATTAGTTTTCTTACTTCAATTTCTTACACCGTATCGAGTTTTCAGAGTATAATTTTTTTCATATAAGTGTGTAAGCATTGAATTTGATAATTCAATTTGTTTTTATTTTTACTTCAAATTTACTTCAAATTTTTGCTTTCAATATTCTATTTTTTTTTTAGTATTCTTGTGAAAGGGTGCCTTTATAAAAAAAATATTTACTTTGATATCAGAATAGAAATGTTATTCCTTATGTTCCAGGATATTCACAGCAAATATATTGTTATCTAATAGTTTATTCATTTCCCCTCTAAATGTGATTATTTTTATTCAACAATAATTGCGTATTGAATTTGCATTTTCCAAAGTGATACAAATGTCGAATATTTGACTTTTGCAAAAAGCAATTGAACTCTTTGTTTGTATCCTTCGACTAGTTTCCTGTGTATTTAATATGTGTACCCGAGAAGCATAAGATACTGTCCAAAATTTGAATCAATTCTTAGTAATCATGTTCATTAGTGGCAGGCAGGAAGTCTTGCCATCAAGGAATCACGGAATTTCAAAATATTTTTAAAAGGCAACGACCATGATTGACAATGTATTTTTAGCTCTTCTGAATGTTTAGTGTTTTGGACTTGCATCAGTATTGGTACTGATATTCAAATCACAATAAGAAATCCGTAGAATTTATTAAAAGAGAAATCTGTACCGTTTTAAATAGTTAAATATTTTGTGAAGAAAAAAAAATACAAATTATGTCCAATATATATATATATATGTTGGTTACTTTCAGTATAATAGGATTATCAACAAATTGTTTAGCAAAACTATTGGGTTATTATTGCAAGTATTCCGACATTATTACATTCTTTTGAAGAGTTTCAAATGCTGAAGATAACTGAATAATATTAAAACGTATCGACCGTGTTTAGGTAAAAGAGATTAACCCTCACAGAACAAATTTTATAGAAGCCACAAAAAACGTGTTTTAATGATTTTTAGTC
>JAPMAG010001303.1:0-12699 GCA_036584685.1 Rhyacophila sp. Rhy_31_5
GCCCTCAAGACATTCACTATGTTGGGGCTAAATTGTTCGTGAAGCTCAGCATTAGTACAGATGCGAAATCCTTGGTTTTCTAGGTTAATATAATAAATTATAAATATTCCAAGGCATTCTTTTCAGTAAGATTTCTTAAAATTCGTCAACTAGAACGCAAAAACTTACACTCTATATATTAGTCATTCGAGTAAAAAACAAATCTTTAGTTCGGCGCTGTGTCAGATGAAGGGTCATCCGTCAAAGCGCGAGCTCAGCGGTCTCAAGTTGCAAGCGTCAACCCTTCACTCCTCCACTCACTCGTAAGAATCAGACACATTCTTTTATCTCCTAAACACTCTTTTTCGTCCACTTTACGCTTTCGCCTTTAAATTACTTCTACGTCACCTAACGCAATTAGTTATTTCGTCCGAGAGTGTCACCTTTTAATTTGTGTACTGTAAACACTGTAAATGTATAACTAACATTAAAATAAAGATGTAACGCTTTTGCAAATAAAACCTATTAATAACTGACCAGAATGGACGACAACGCCAGTTCAAGCCAATTCAGGGCGCATAAATTGTATCCCTTCTGCGAAACAAATAAATATGTACACATGAAATGCTCTAATTTATTATGAATAAAGTAGAGCAAAGACCCGCAAAGCATGATTGAATGTACTTTCTCAATGGGCATATCGGGATATAAATGAGCACGGGCGAATAATAATATGATAAAAATATTTTGGTCGATCAATAAACGAGTAAGTCCGTAAGCGACCGATTCAATTGAAAACGCGTTGTCTGGACTTTTTAAAAATATTTATCACCATGTGTTTTCAATTGACGCTAACAATGATTTTACATCGTAAAAATATCGGTTCGGCTGCCTAGCATATTATACACATTGTATTTGGATAATATATTGTATGTATATTATGCCTGCCATAAAAATGTTGTGATCTTTGCTGAGACGACGACGTGAATATGTATACATATAATATACAAACCTCGGATGTATTTCATTGGGTCAATAAATAAATCTTTTGCATGTATGTATACACCTACATTTATTGAAGAATCGGGTGTTTTCCAGCGTTCATTACGTAATCATTTTCTATTAGTATCTGTTAATCGAGTGTCAGGTGAAGATGAATGTCATCTCTATCACGTATGCGTTATATTTGGATGTCGCTGTGGTCTAACTTGGAAAGCAGTCACGTACTCGTACTTTGTCGACATCTCATCAAATATGATATACTTACTTAATGTGACAAACGATATTTATCAACGATGAACCTAAACGTAATGTTTTTTGCCAGAAGTAATTATAAATATGGCTGTATTGAAAAAAAAACACTATGTTTATGTTCCCAACAGACTCATTCGATATTTTTCTCATGCAACGAAAGATTCACTGTGTACATTTCACTGCTTTGTACTGAATATAAAAAGCTTACTCATATCAAAACCATGTCATCGCGAGAGAAAAATAAAGGCTACAACTACTCGAGGTTAAAAGTGATTCAACCGCATGTGCACGGATGGCGACGATAGCGACCTTTTCTTTTTGCGTTCGATTATGGCGCCTGGTTTCGCCTGGTGGCCTCAACTCGTATTCGAGACAGTCAAAACACTTTGAATCATTTTAATAAATAAAATTTAGTTTTTGAAAGATTACTGATATTCTCATTTGATCGAATTGATTGTGTTAGTTTCCTTTTAACGATGATCAGATGCTGGAAATATTTTATTCATTATAGTTATAATTACGAGTATGTATTTGTAAATAACAATACATTTCCTTACTCACTATTTTATAAATAATCTCTTTCAATAGATGATGAAAAATAAATTACCGACATATTATTATTTACAGATAACTTTAATATCCATTTAACATATGCGGCAAAAATGATAATCAAATGAGCGGATACTGGAAGAAAACCGTGCATTCTTATCGGAATATTAATGGTATAAAGAATTTATTTGGAATATTTTTTTATTTTCCTTTCAATTTCTCAGCAACACCAGTTTTTAGTTTCACATTGGAACATTGGCATGCTCACGAAATACCTCGTAAGTATATATTTTTGTTTCGCGAAACTGCATATATTTTCGACCACACATGTGGTCGTTACTGGATTACAAATACATTACATAATATACACGGCGCATTCAAATTGATTTCGTATTAAGACGTTTTACTCACGTATGGCAGCCATAAAAATGATTATCATTGTGGCGAAAGTCCTATGTGCATCCTATCTGAATCAGATCATTAGAATTCTTTGTCTTCAAATATCTTTACTGGTAGTCTTTGTATGATTATTTTTTCGGAATAAATATGATCAACTTCAACTGACATTTTTAAATTTTACAATAATCGAAGACATTTTCATTTTATTCCAACCTTTTATCGATTCGCAGTGCACAGAACTCGCTCTCTTACAGACAGACATCTCGCATGAAACGGCGATCCAATATTATAATGAAAACTTGTGTTGTCTGTTGTATAATGTTATTTTAGTAAATACAATGGTATATTCTATATATTTATAAATATGATGTATGTGTATAAATCTAATTCAGCCAAGTAAAAATATAATCTTTGCAATGTCAAAAAAGAGATAATAAAATGGTCTTACGAGGAAGCTTTATCAAGTGTGTTATTCTCGGTAAATTAATGATTTATCATCAAAGCGTACAGTATACACTTTCATATTTTCTATCCTTATGGGAAAAATTCTAGTATGCAACAATATATCTATGATTCAAATATTTTATTTTCTTTTCAAATGCTTACCCTGTTCACCCTTCTAATTGAGTTATAAACCATCCACGCTATTATTTGCTTCAGATTAAGATCCTTAGTTGCCTTAAATATTAACTAATTCTGGCGCTTCCTTACATTTGTAATTCAAAATATTAAAACAGTAATAAAAGGTAAAACTTGTCAAATCGTCTATTGTGGTGTTGGTAATCTACAAGTGATCCAATAAACCACATGGTCAGCAGAGAAATCAAGCCACAACCCTGGATCTTTATTAAAATTGTGGTTTTTTCATCTTTTAAAGATTAGAGTAATTTTATTGCCGTCTTCATGATTCACTAAACTTTCATTTTCAGCAATTATTTAAGCCCCAAATTGTATTGTTAGTCGTTCGAATTAACATTTGCAGATTAATCCGGCTATGAAAAGTTTTCTGTGGTGCCTCTCTTTTCCTTAATATCTACGCACGTGCTTAATTTATTTAAAGGTTAGTTCAGCACTATTTCAGATATACCGTTACATCAAAATATTACATCAAATTCTAAATAATGTAGAGCTGATATCGAGCAAGCATTTTTTAATAAAGAGAGTGATGATACAACATGACATAAATAAAAATCAATATTTCACAATCAAATTGCTTACCAGCCGAACATATCTTCATTACTGTTATGCACTAATGTTTGCATACTTTTGTAATATGTATAATTTCACTTTTATTCAAGTCTCTTCATTTGCTGTATAGTTTTTGGATGAGTTAAATAAATAGCACAATCCAAAACAAAATGTTTTCTTCGTGTAAATAAAAAAATTCACAAGTCAAAACAAATAAACAAACATCACTTTAAGCTAAAACCCTGCTAACGATCAAACTACTTTTCTAACATTGGAATTGGAGTGGGACGTCAAACAAAACATAAAAAATTAATACACTATCAAAATATAATATGATATTAACAAACAAATAAATTAAGACTTATGCAAAGGGGGCACCTGAGAGATATAATTCTTTCGATGTAGCGTACATAAATACAATACATGAAAGTGGACAGCGAAAGTATTTTGGCTACCCAGTAGAAGAAACTAGCTTAACATTTATTACATAAACTTTAGCCGTAATCCTTAAATTTAATATGTCTCCGCAACTAGGCGTATAAAACCTATATCGTCAATAATTCTACAAATATCCTAAAAAACGTTCAACTCGGCAACTATGCTTTCTGATGCAACACTTGTTTTTTTGTTTTTTCAACCGTATCGGTTCAGTTGACAGCGCGTCCGATTGTAAAACCGTGAGAGAGTCCGTAACTTGAAAAACAATCATGTCTCCATACGCTTGTTTGAAACCAGAACATTATCCTAATCGTGATAATGTTATAATATACACACGCATTATTCGTGAAAAAATATATAAAGACAATTTTCACACTTTGCAAATCCATATACAGAGTCGGAGTGATAATGGTATTGTACATATACGAGTATATAAAGACCATATTTTGACGCTTAGTCACGAACAACGCACGACACGGTGACCTGACGTCGATATTTGAAACTATAAAATTATAACAAACGACAAAGTTACTTAATTTATAATATGTTCATTCCAAAGTATAGAACTAACCTGCCAGTAGTTGTGCAAACATTAACGGTAATGACTATGTTATGTTCTATATAATTGTCTCGGCTATCGATATCTTCCACATGAGTGAATTTGAGTTTAAGCGGATTCTGTTTTTTGAATTAATTTTGCATAATAATAGAATCTGTTAGGCTCGATCGGTAGACTTCCTCGAATATATATCATTTACCTCCAATGTTAATCATTTGTTGCTTATATTTTTTTTGTAATTATACTATTTTTATATCTTCATATTATGAACACATTAAACTTATAATTAGTAATGTCCATAGTATGTTAAAAAAAGAAATCGAAAAAGATCAAATAAATAAATTAATATTATATCGAATTCATGTAGCCAAAGAAACGTCTCTTAATACAGATATTATGTGACTTGTGGATAAGAATTGTCACTAGACTTTGAAATTTATTGTTGGGTACTTAAATATAAAGTTTTCATCTGGTGTATTTATTTTGGCTCCCCAGCATTTGCGATCATCTTTTCTAAGATGAGTTCCATTGAATCAATATTTTGTATTATTCGATCTAGGACAAATCTTTCCGCATTTTTAATTAACAAGAATGCTGTCGTGAAACCGTATGATAAAATAAAAAAATGAAATCTTTGTGAGATTCGGATGTTTGGCATACGCAATTAATCTATAAAAAAGGGATATGCTGGATATAAACATACAAGTATAATGAATTGTATTCCATATCTTTTTATTAGTTTTCATCATGCATGGTAGGTAAAATGCAGATTTTTTTGAGGACCCACTAGTACCACGAGCGAAAAGTTTTTTCAGCAAATATGGTTTCAAACTTATCCGTAGCGGAGCCATACGTTAATCCAAAAACTAGAAGTATGAATTATTTATTATATCTACTAGTTTTTAAAGAAAGTTTATCCATTTTAATTAAGTTTGAAAATCATGAACAGCGACGGTTTAATAGTGATCTAAATTGTTCGACTTTTTACAAAACGAACTCACAACAAAATTATTTAATTTCAACACAAATTAGTGCAGCGTTTGTTGATAATGGTTTAAATAAGTTACGTCGTATTTTTTTATGAACCACCAGTAGCCTGTGAACCGCCAGTTAGCGACCGCTGCCTCAGATTTTGTCAGTCGCGACATTTCAAGAAATATTTCATTTTCATTTTGTTTATACGACTATGTGATATTTTACTTACTAACTGGCACTCTATCACTAATTGTTTCAATTATCATAATTTTTAAAACAAATTTTCATGCTAGCACCTTGCGCATAAACCAAAGGTTCCTGACGAGTCCCAGTGGCGTACTCATATGCTATATTTATTTTGATTATTGTGTAATAAAAGTGATACATCTACATTACAAATGTGTATATTTATAGCAGAAGACGTGTGATGGCAAAATAGTTTTTTGAATAGTTTGAGTAACTAAAAAAATATATTTTTGTCTCTCACATCGACATCTTTCACCTGAGTGAGTTTGAGTTTAAGCGGATTCTGTTCTTTAAATTAATGTTGAATAATGGAATCCGTTAGGCTCAATAGACTTCCTCAAATATATATTTTTTATAATATATAATATAATTATTTGTGTACTTATACTTTACTTTACCTACCGTTATATTAAAATTGTATTTACACTATTTTTCTTTTATATCTTCATATTTTGAATGCATTGAACTTATAATTTGTGATGTCCATAATATGTAAAAAAGAGAGCGAAAAAAAAACGATCGAATAAATAAATAAACAAAGGACGATATTTTGTAACACAATTGTCGGCCTCAAAAACGATAATATATTCGATATCGACTCTGCTTAGGTAAAAGGGCTTCACCCTCATTTTTTTGAAAAGTGCTTTTATTTGAGAACCACAGTGTACACAGCTAAATACACGTTGTGTCAAAAAGAATTAAGCCGAAAATGCTGAATTATTATCGAAATTTAGCTTTAGATTTTGAAAAAAGAACGACCTTTTGTGGAACTTTTTTGAACGACTAAGTTTGTGTGGAAAGGAAAATAGCATTAACTCTCAATTTCAATAACTTCTTAAATTATCAGATCAAAAAAATAATACAGCAATTTATTGGTCATTATCCACTGCAGAGCTTTTTTATATTACTTTGACTAAAAATCATTAAAAATCGTTTTTTTGTGCCTCCTGTAATTTTTTTTCTTTGAGGTTTAATACCTTTTGCCTAAACACGTACGATATTTTTCTGTTAATAGAAATGAATACGAATTAGTTATAAATTTGCCGCAAACATTTGATATATATTTTAGTTTATTTTTAATGTATTAAAATAAATAAAACAATAATCGCCTGTCTGCGAGTTATAATTATAGATTTTTCATCGTCAGTTTATGTGAATCAGAAGTGATATTTTTATTCTACAGCAAGTGCTACACAAGTTACTTTTATATTACTACAGCAAGAACTGACCTCATTCTGCGATAAATACAAGATAAAATCTTAGAACCCTGAATGTTTACAAATAACTTCATGAAATAATATACATTCATTAAATCTCGGGAATAACAAACATATCGTCAATCAATTTTATCCGACTTGTTTTTCTTTGATAGATTAATGTGCGATCAACTAAATGTCTGCTTCGATTGCATGCTTATCTTATTGATTCTAACTTCTATAGACACCTATCACCCGATTTACACTGAAAATAGGTTTCTTATAAAATCGTTGTTTTATAGTAAAACCATGTAAATCGAAAACAAACTAAAATGTCCGTAATTCGGTAATTCATTTCAAAGTGAAATACAACAAAATATCTCTTAAAAGACATAAAAATATCGGTCCACTAATAAAATGACAAAAATGTAAAGGCATGTATGTAATTCATTTTACATATAAAAACGAGAAATATAAATTTTAAAAATTTATTGCTGTTATCACTTTCGTAGATTTCTTATTTATCTTTTTTTCTTGGTTGGTATGATGTCACTTTCATCACTTGATAGTACTTGATGCGATACAAGTTCGATGTTAAATGACAATTTCAGAGCGGCAAACCTTGGTAACTAAATCCGTAATTAATAGTTGTGTTTGGTTTTTGGTCAAATCTTTATAGACCTCCTAGTGTTGAGTTAAGCGTTTATTAATGTCTTTCTGAAATAGGAGAGCTCGTTGAACATTCGGGTCATTTTTTAGAAGATGATTACTCAATTTTCGCCCTAATTCAACCCTTTTGCGGGTGACTTTTGCTGTGAACGCAACTGGTTCATACTCCTCTTCATCAGTATCACTGTCAAATTTATCATTTCATCAAAATAAAACCGTGTAAATAAAGTACCGTATAAATCGGGGGATACGTGTACTCCTATTCTTTAGTTCCATTTCATTTTGCACATAAATTCGGAACGATGTAATTTAAAAAATAAAAAGTCAATCCCATTCGTCTGCTCTACTCGCGGAATGGGTTACTCGTATATTCAGCATGATTTAATCTGTTACTGCCGAGTGATTTACTATTCTGTGTCAATATCAGTGTGACATGTAGAGGTACATTTCATCCCATGAAAATATACCAATAACTCGATAGCGAAAGTTCTGCCGCACACGTACTTAATTGAATTATTAGGTATATCATGCACCTCGAAGAGAAGCCGGGAGAAGGCATTGTGGGTACCGTACTCATAACAAACTACACGCGAAGATGTAATTTTTATTTGCAAAAATCACAGACACATATATATCACAGTTCTATAGTATTTACACGGCCATCAGTAAGAAGATGCGAGGGATTCACGGCTTTGATTACACCGTGGAAGAATTGCAAAATAATATCTAATGATCCACTTTTAATATCGGACAATATAGCTTAGATAAGTTAATAACGGGTCGTCCATAAAAAGAGAGGGAGGGGTGACTCTCAAGGTTTACCTGGCGTTACACGGGGAGAGTGGGTTAATTTTTATTGTTACGTAACACTTTTTCCTCTCAAAAAGTGGATAGGAGGTGATTATAAATTGCATTATATTTGAGGAATGTGGTGTAAAAAGTTAATAATCCACAATGAGACAGTTCTGTAATAATCTCAATTGAAAGGTTCGTACCTTTTATAAAATATACTAAAAAAATAAGTAAACAGCCTTTTCTAAAAAAAAAAAATTAAACGAGGTGTAAAAGGGTTAGTAAAAATACTAAAAACCAAATAAAATGTAATTCTACTTAATTGTGGGTTAGTAACTTTCTACACCATACCCCTCATTTAACCTTTTCTGCGCCAGACATAATGTCAACCTGCCAAAAATTGGACCTAAAAATTTCTTTTAAAAGTATATTAAATGTTACTTTATCATGATTTTGTTTTCAATGACCATATTATAAGCATATCTCTGCACTTTTATTTTAAAATCATCTAATATATCCAAATTTCTTTAGCAAACTACTTTTAAGTTGCGCGAGCTATCTCGCTTCTGGTACTTAATCGGTTAATGTGTAAAGTTACGTGTATCTTTTAAGAAGAGGGAGAGGGGTAATCTGAATGTCTACGTGGTGTTTCATGGACAGGGGGGAGGGGGTAAAAAATATTACGTGGTTTATGAACGACTCCAAAGTTTTAACTAGATTCTCTAATAATGCGTACCACTATAAGGTAACTTAATTTATTATTACTTTTTGTGAAATCATTCTTCTTTATCTACGCAATTTGATGTAACCATGATTAAATAAAATATTCTTTTCCTATAAATGTTGCCGGATCAATTAAATAATATGGCTCTTTCGAATACATTTCGAGTATTGTCATCGATACATTTTTATGATTCACCAATACAGTGAAATAATATAGGTCATCATCTTTTACAAACGCTGCAATTTTTACGCTAATTCATTTTTTTTTTCATTTATTTTCACTTCTCAATTCTACCGTAAGTATGAAAAATAAATACATCCCATTCCGTCGTTGCCGGTAATAAAACATATCGACCGTGTTAAGGCAAAAGGAATTAACCCTCACAACAAATTTTAAAGGATTTTAATAAACGTTTTTAATAAACAGAAACTTGTAGTGCATGATGACCAATAAATTGGTGTTTTATTTTCTAATCTGATAATTAAATAAATCATTAAAACTGAAGTTTAATGCTTTTTAACTTTCCATACAAACTTTGTAGATTATTCCATTTTCAAAATCTAAAGCCGAATTTCGATAATAATTTGGCCTATTCGGCTTAATTTCTTTTGACAAAACATATATTTAGTTGTGTACATTGTGATTCTCAAATAATATCACTTTTCAAAAAACTGAGGGTTAAGCTTTTTTGCCTAAACAGGGTCGATAATATTTTATTACCAATATTCTCAAACTTATATTAAAGCTACAGCGGGAGAAGCAAAGAACCAAGGGCTACGCATCACATACAAAATATAGTATGGTAAAGTGTTCGCTTACTCCATCCTACAGTTATACAATGTATCTATTCACAATATACCATCTATGAAAATATGTCATTTGATTGGTTTTACAAATCTTGTTGATTTGACTCATCCGATATCTTTACTATTCGTTGAAAACAATCACAATTGAGATTGCGGTTCTCGGGTCGAGTCGAACAGTGTAATGCGGCCGCATCGTCTATGCATGCATGTAGAGACAAGACGACGGTTGAACTACAGCGAAACGTTATTTTCTCATCTTTGATATAATATACCTCTAATAAAATATTTTCATTTCACTATCAAACAATGTCATATGTATACTCGTACTTCTGCTTAAAAGCGTTAATAAAAACTAGGGTATGATTAATGTGTGATCAGTTTTTGAGAATCGATTAAAATTACCATAACAATGCATTACATTTGGAAATACATTCGAGAAGTTGAACAATAAAAAGTAGTTAAGCAGTTAAAGTTTCCTTTTTAAATTGTGTATAATTTATTATAAATTGAGTAGATATAATAAATATGTAATAATGTTTAAAATGTAACAATGACTTTCGTATACAAGTTTACCACGCAGTGAGTTATGTTTCATTTCATTATCCTTTCCACGAGTGTTTTTTTTCAGTACGGTGGCACAATGGAGTGAAAGTTTTTTCATTAATCTTGCTTTAATTTTTGATTTGTATTAAATGCATACAATACTATTGTTGTATAATGTTTATTTGATGCATACATAATATATAAGAGTATTTTATTGCTTGGTGCTTGACGTGCATTTACGTCTATACTTCTTCAAAGCGAATTTTGAGTGGATGCATATACGCGTCCATACTCCGTGACAGATTAAATACACATAAACTTTAACCCAGTTGCGATTTTTTTTATCAAAATTAATGAAATGTGCAATGTGCCTAATAGTGGCAAAACGTGAGAGACGAACATGAATAGAAAATCTTTCGAAAGTTGTTTTGCTATAACATAAAGTTCATGTTTCGCACATGTATTACTGTGTTTTGCTCCTATAAAATTCACATCGTGGGCATAAATAAAATAAAACGCATTTGGGAGTTATTTTAAGCACGGTTTTCTTTTGATTTTAATCCACACTAATTTGACTGCAGTCTACTCGCTATGTTGGCCTTGATTATAAAGCCGGTACTCAACCGAAAGTTTTACCACATGTTGGAATATTGAGTAAGTACATGTATACATACATTTTTCTTTATGACACTATATACTCGTACGTGACAAGAGAGATATTTTTCATAATGATCAGTATTGATTTGCAGGCATTGTTCTCCAATGCAAGAGTCCAATTAAAGCATGTAGTCGTCTACGGCACTGGACGAGTTAACCAACGTTAAACAGTGAATGGTTGCAGTACACTTGAAATGAGTCGCACATGATTCTGCATCGAGGCGAATCATCTGATGTTTAATTTTAACGTACTACTTACCCCAAGAACGCAAGCAATATTATACCCACAATACTCGTAGGTATATATATCAGTAACGTTTTGAAAGCCGAACGCAGACCTTTTCCAATATCACCTTCGAGCTATTTCCAACAGTTTGCTCAATATCACACTTTTCGCTAGCCTGCTGATTAGTAGTTACCAGAGACGTGTGTTTTGAGTATCTATTTGGAGAAATTTTACTGTTTTGATTCATCATTTGATAAAAAAACAATCGCCATTTTTTTTAGCGGCATATATAATAAATAAATTATCAATCTCACAATATTCAGTCACATCTTTATAAGACATTTAAATGAATACATTATATTGCTTAGGCGGATCGAAGTGTTTCACTTTTAAAATAAGTAATTGAAGGTGGGCCATATAAATTTTACGAAATTCTAGCTATATTCAAAATTTGTGTATTTATTTAGTATTTATCGCATATTGTTTCAATCACGCGACTCTCCGTGACTTAGGGATCATGTATAAAATACGTAATGTTTTTTCTTACTTTTTAAACTGTAGTTGTAACACCATGTAGACATTCAGCTTGACCACTCTCCCTCTTCTTTAAAGATACACGTAACTTTACATATTAACCGATTAAGTGTCAGAAGCGAGTTAACTCGCACATCTTAAGACGTAGTTTTCTAGAGAAATTTGGATATTTTTGATGATTTCAAATGTAAAACTGCAGAGATATAATTATAACATGGTCATTAAAAACAAAGTCATGATAAAGAAACGTTCAATATACTTTAAAAAAAATGTTAAGATTTTTTTGTTTAAAAATTCATAGCTTACTAGGCCGTGACATTATGTCTGGCACTGGTTAAATAGGAATGCTATTTATAATCACCTCCTATCCATTTTTGAAATGGAAAAGGGTTACGAGTATATAACAATAAAATTTAACCCACCCTCCCCCTTATACGTTAATCATCACCCCTCCCTCTTCCTGAGCGGCGTTACGAAGCTTATGGACGACTCTCATTAGAGACTGACTGATTGCACATCATAGATAGTGGATCTTATTCAATTATTGATTGGACTAGTGAATTATTATAGTTTAACGACAGACATCTTGGCGTCTTTAAGTAATACTTAGCAATACACAAAATTTAAATTTGAAATAAATACCAATTATTTCAGTTATTATTAATAAACAATTAACGTTTCAGACACCGGTCTAAGCAATCCGAAGATAACCGAAGTTCTTTTTCTTATTTTCTGAACATGTAAATAACGCATCTTCGTTATAAGCAATTGGCAGTACCATAGTGATATTTTCAGGCACTGCTCGGTATTATTGTCGGTTTACTCATGCCAACGTAATAAAAATATACTAATGCAGTTTCCTTGTATTAAAAATACATTAGTTTTGTTCAAAGCTGTATTGTATCATCAGAAGAATTTGTAGCCTAGTAATCGGCTATTATTTCATTGTTAGCCCCCAGGAGAGT
>JAPMAG010001304.1:0-11699 GCA_036584685.1 Rhyacophila sp. Rhy_31_5
TACCAAAACAGCGGGCTATACAAAATAACACCTCTTATTGGAAAACCCTATACAAATGAAAAAAACCTCTGCAATTTTCGCCAGCTACGGAATTTAAACCTTAGACTCTTGACTCGTAAGTCGGATGCGCTATTCACTCACCTACTGGAGTGTCGTTAATTTCAGAAGCACCTAAAAAAACTACTTAAAAATTAGCTTTTGCATTATACTATAAATTAATATAAACTTGTTTATTCTATAAATTGGTCAAGGTTAACAATTTATACATACTTCTTAAATCACGTTTATACTAATAATATTGGGTTAATTGAAAATATGCGGAGATTTTAAATAAATTGAATTGGTTTAATCATGTTTTTGGGGTGTTCAGTTAAGTATTATTATAGCCTCTTAACTCTTGATATTTGCGCCTTTATCGCCAACCAATGAAGGAATCGCAGTCCTTGTTCGTGGATGCGAATGTAAAAAAAATATCTCTCTGACTCTCTATAATGAGATATCTAAGCAAATGGAATGAGCAGCAGAAGAACATGAGAATGAAAATTTAATTGTAATTTGCTAACATATGATTTTTTCAAGTAATAACCTAATAAGAAAAATACTTTAATTTCGTTAAATTAATGCAAATTAAAGTACACTACTTGTATAACGTTAAAAGACATATGTTTCATTGTAATAAATACACAACTAGAGATACATATTTGGACTATTCTGCTATAAATACGAAATAGATGACAAAATTGAGAAATGCAAAAGTGCAAAATTTTTCAAATGTGCAAATTCCATTAATGCAACATACATGTCAACCGTTATATTTTACTAACCTAGCCACCTTGAATAATATTATTTCTTTAAGAGAAAGATGATACGAAAATACCAAAAATGTACTGTTAATTTTCACGTTCTCAAAACTGGTGTTTCTACTAATAACTACTAAGTTAACTACCAAAACATTGTGGTATTAGAATTCAGACAACAATGGGTTATTATTTGATTGTTGTAAATAATTATTTTAATATCATGAATGAGTTTTATAGTACGCAGTTTAAAAAATGTATTTCAGTTAGCTACAATTTAAATATTTACCAGTATATTAAATATGTATTACAAACTTTTAATAACCTTCTATTTTCACTAGGGATGCATGAAATTTGGTTAAATTACTACCCCTGTTCGTGTTTCTATTACACATGCTATTCAAAGGAGTGGGTTAACGTATATCTTTGTCGAATTTTGCCTTTTTCATGTTAGATTTCGTTAGACTCGCCTAATGTTAAGTTAAAAAAAACTCAGTTATTATAAATATTATTGAGCATACAAAAAAATATTAATTTTGCATGCGATATTTAGAAATCCCACTTAAGTCATTCTATTTTTTATAGTTTATGAGTTTTTTTATTTATTATTTGATTTTTTTAGTTAAGTGTTTTACTTTTGAAGGACAGTATATCCTTCAGTAATATATATAAATGAATGAACTAATTCCTGCAATACAGGTAACGATATTACACTTTCTATTAACGATTATCTATACAAATGATTCTTAACTGATGTGTGATTGAAAATAATTTGAAGAAGACAAATTGTTAGATAAGAGAGTAACAGGATTGTTTGTACAATTTGAGAAATTCACGTACAGCGTTATCAAATTTAAATAATGGAAATATTTTCTCAAAAGTGTTAAATAAAACCAATAAATTATGAAATGTATAACATATCATCTTGTCAAAATATTTAGACGTTTCCTAACATGAAAAAATTAAATTTCGAATAATAAAAATAATACTGACATCTATTGATTTTTTGTTCAACGTTTTATAGGTAAATTTATATTTGTATTGATTATAAAGCACCGCATTTAATTTAAATTTTTCACTAGATGTCACGATACATTTTTATTGAAAGGGATTATTTTTTATTATTGTGTTTTGCAACTATATTTTATCGTAAAATGCTTTTTTATGAGTGATTTAACTGTATTTCCTTGGATAAAAAATATAATAAATCTAAATTATAAATAATAAAAAAAATATGTCATATTACAGCAATTTGGAAAAACTAAATATTGTTAAATATTAATTATCTCCAAATACCCTATTAAATGTTCCTGAATTATTCAATGTGTAGTATAAGACAAATCGATCCGTTACAGGGAGAACATTATAAGCAGCAATTGAACGATTTCCGTTTTTTATCGAATCCGTTCAAAGTATATATTTATCTGCACGGTCCGCACGGTATCAAGTTTTCATAAACCAGTATCTTAAGTGACAAAATACACACGTTTTTAATTTTAAATTTATTTGCTAAAATAACCTTAGAACCTTAGTTAAAAACCTTATATAAAATGCAATTTTTACGCGTACGATCTTCTGCCGGGAATGGGTGGATATAAGCATTTTAAATCTAATATTTTTAGCGCAATTACTATTAAAATACATTTTTTTTAAATTTTGTAATCAAACAATTATATATATTGGATTTCAGCACTGTATTAAAACTCCGATCCCAATCAAATATATTGTCATCGAATAATTTTACTCTTTTCAATCAACTCTGATCATTTGCCTTGTAATATTTTATAATCATTGATGCACATTAAATACAGTGTATCAAATTACCAAATATATTAAAAATGAGAATATAATAACAGCATTCTTAAAAACTCGACCTTCTGTGATATGATGTACCAGATAATACACTTTTTTCGTTGCTTGAATAAAACTGTCACAATAATGTCAAAAAGCAAAAGAAGTCTTACCAAACAATCGAAATATATTTGAAATATATTATATTTTATTTAACCATAAATATTAAGTAACTCAAGACGTACATACAGTTTTCATCTGTTTATTTGAAAAATAATACTTAGATTTACTAACTGGGAAGACAGTAAATTTTGCAAATAAAATACTTAATGTGCGTATTATTCTCAATTAAAAGGCACAAATAATTATGTGAATAGATTTTTGCCGGCTGTGCAAACATGTTGTATGTCTATTAATGTAAAATATACAGTACCGATAATGGATTGACCAAAATATGGTTCAATTTTGTTTACATTTTACCAAAATATTTATCATTTAAACTGCATGGTTTGAGAATCAGATTTGACACGATGAATAAAAAAGTTTCGGTATCACTGCTCAATTACGCCTAGTTCTAGCCAACTACAAAAACCAATTTAATTTCACATTAACAATATAAAGCCCACATTTTCATTTTATTACTATATTTGATATATCGTTTGTACTTTTCACTATTATAGAAAAATTTAATTTATTTTTATTTTTCTCATTAGTACCAAGTGCATTTTATATCATAAAACCGGATTATTACGTAAGGATTTTTTGTATGCATACCTTTAATATCATCATAATTATAAATTATGAAACTCAAACTGTGGGTCACGTAGATTTCATAATTTTTACCATTTTTGGCAAATCACAGTGAACTAAAAGTTATCTTATCGTTCTTTGACCGCATAGAAACCACGCACATATTAAAACACTAGAATATTATTGGAAAGTTCTTCGAGTGAATTTATAAAATAATGAATTTTTACAAGTAAATATATGTAACATAAAACTTAGTGAAAGCTTGATAATCAAATAATGCCGTTATTAAGCATTGTTTAAAAAACATATGATTTGTAGGAATATTGAATGTTTTAACAATTTATATTGTCCTTTTATGATTTTCCATTTTTTATTTGTACGTAAACCACATAAAACGCTTGATAGTGTATTTAAAGTGTCAAGTTATGAGAACTCGTGATGCGGAAATAAAAATTAGTCGAAGAAACATTTTTTATGCCATTGTAATAAAAAATATGATAATGAAAAGATCAATATTTTGCTAAATATAATGCGCCACATTTTTCTCGTTTCTCGCTACCAAGAAATACAAACCGAAAATATGTTTTGAAATTATTTCTGTTTATTCTGCTAATTTAAATTTTTCGGGTATAATTTAATTGAAATCGTAACGTAATTTTTAAAGATATTTTTCACAAATATATATACGAGTAAATATCGTCGGCCCAAGACAAAAAGTCACTAATTAGTTAGTGACTTTTGTGACGTAATGTAAGGTTTGTAATATCGATGTAATACTTTGCTGTACAACTGTTTATGTGTATAAAATACAACATAATGACTTTAAGGTATGTCATTGGACAACATTAGTTGATATTTGACACTAAGTGAATCATTCAGTTTATGGAAAATAACATGATAGGCATAACGGTAATAATAACTCAATTTTGGCAAAATTGTAATCCGATGATATATATTAAATTTTCAAGACGAGTTCATGTATTCCAACATTTTCAACATTACACAGACGTTACAACATAAGATCGTAACATATGATACTGGTCTTTAAAATTAAATATATGTAAACCGTGTTATTACTTTAATATAATGGCCTTCCACCAAGGATTTAGAGTAGTTAAGATTAATCATTATAAATAATTTAGTCTTATTATGATGCAATTTCTTTTAAATTCCTTGACAAATGTTTTCTTGTGCATGAAAGTCTAAAAATCTTCATGAACAATATCAGGAATGGGCTGCTAATGTGTTAACAAGGGCCCCGTTTAGAGTGTTATTGTTTCTCGGTTTTAGGGTACAGGTGGGATTGTTTCACTGGACTACAGATTTTTGCAATATGCAAACAATAACATCATTTACAGAAAATGAAAGAACTGTGTCCTGAAACTTTAAAGTTCTATTTGATATATTATGATTGTACAATGTAATACATATTAATGACTGTCCTTTCTGAATGCATGCATTAATAAATAGCAATAAATAGTATATACTTGTACTAAGAATTGTACTATTTAACATAAAGTTAAAACAACTTTACGTTCTGTCTTATATCATGAAATTAAAAATAAACCGATGAAACACCAGACGTTTCTTTGATTGTGTTATTCGATCACGGTTTATTAATGATTATCATTTTAAATTATTTTATACATAATCCGCGATAAATAAGTAAATTTTTAAATTACTTTTTATTAGAATATTCGTCTCTCTACTTTACACGTGTTTATTGGGTTATTATCCGATGCTGAATCGTTAACAATATTATGAATTTCAATATTTTACGGTTTAGAATCGCTGTGGAAAAACTTATATTTGGCTGCCCCATGCTTCACCGCAACCAGTGTCGATAATGAGTTCACGCAATGATTATCTTAAATGGTATAGGAAACTATTTCCAGTGAAAAGTGATTTGTAATATAAAGAAAAAAACATTACTCAAGACGTGATTATATTTTAATTTACCTAAACGGTTTTTACGTTCTGTTTAAATTAAATGTTTAATATTGTTTCGTGTTAATAGTTGACTTGACAGTTTGTGCTGCACTATTTTTAAGCAAAATTATTGATTAATTGGACATTAAGTATCGGTAAGTTCACATATAATTTTACAAACTTATAACTAGATGTTTTTTAAATCATTACTCTGTGTTTTTATTCTCATCTAACTGTGTTATAAATTTATTGTCGTGGGTTCTTTTTATAATTTATTTATATTATAGATTTCTACAGAACTTATTTACAAAACGATACAAGCCTATGATTTTAAGGTGCCGAAACTGCGTCAATATTAGCACTAGATCAAATAAAGTACACTTAACCAGTGACTGCCAATCTTTCTGTTTTCACGGATTTTAAATCGGGCCGATTTTAAATTTTTCAATCGGGCCGATCATTTTATTGTTTTTTTGTAACGCATATTGTAAAATAGTTCTGTGTTAGTTGTTACATTTTATATAAGAGTACAAATTTCTAGATAATTCACAATATAATATACATTTAAAAAATTAAACAACGTTTATTGCTATATGTATAATATATTTTTTTATCCAAATTTCTTGAACCACTAAAATTTTTTCACCGACCACCGTTTGGCAACCGCCCTAATTAAAATTCTAGTGTGCGAGGGCTATGTTTTCCAAAAACATCACGTAAATAAAATTCACATATATGTAGTCTAAGGAACAGAGTAAAACAATAAGAAATAATAAAGTTTACATACGAAATTTTAAAAATCTAAAATATGGTGTATCCGTTTAATTTACTCAAAGTCCGAGAGAGTTGTATTGGTTTCAACTGACGTCATAGAAGCAGATAGTCGTTCCCGGAGTCGAATCCATGTCAGTCTTCAATTGAGGGAGTCCAGTATCGATATATCGATTTAAGAAAATATTTATGTACTCTTTGTCATATTTCTAGTAGTTTGCATGTAATAATATACAAATTAATTATTACAAAGGAAGTCCAAATCACTCTTAGCTAACATTGTTTGGCATATGATTTTTTCTATCGAACCAGAACATAGAAAAGTTTAATTTCGCAGTTCATTTCATTTCGTTGCATGACTGAACTGTTTTTTTTTTGCCGTATGACTTGATTATTTGAAAAGAATTAACACAACTATTACAATATAGATTACACAAGAGAAATTGTATATTTGTTTCATTTACCCAAATACTTTACTGTAGTTTTGTTGTCTAATGCAGGGTTTCCCAAACTTTTTCTGTGATGGAACACTTCGTAAATCCTGAATTTTTGACGGAACACCTTGTTTATTTTGTACTGTAGTTATATATAATTCGAGGTAAAAAGTAACGTCATTTTTTAAGCAATGTTATTCTATTTACTGAATCGCTAACTTTTTAGATGTAAACATATAAAAAACCATTAATCCGTCAAATATGTTTAAGTTTCTTATATAGCCGTTACAGGATATAAAACAATTATAGGATTTCGCGGAACACCAACCAACTTTTCATGGAACATCAGTGTTCCGCGAAACATAGTTTGGGAAACCCTGGTCTAATGTAAGGGTGGACTGGAAGACGTTCCGAGAAACTAATCACGATCCTCTCGTTTAACTTTACTTGGGCTTTTCGGATAAAATCAGTACTTTGCTACAATTAAATCTGTGAAATCTTAGATTACCGCTTGCCGCAAATCACATGTACGAGTATGTAAGTAGAGTAAGTGCCGTTGTAAACAAATTGTCAACAGTCGCTTAAACAGTTGATATGTTACCCTCGTGGGTGAGTGAATAATGACCCGACTCACGAGCCGAGGGTCACGGATTCGAGGCCCGTGCTGGTCGCAAAATTTACAAATGTCTATTCATTTGTATTGTATCCGAACCTGAAATGGTTGAGCTAATAATTGACAATTATTACTCTTAAAAAAATAACCGTCAAAACATTTTTTTGCATTGTGGAGATCCATATACTTCGTTTCAGAGCGGACATGGTTAAAAAAAATATGAATAAATTTTAATCCAAAAAAAATGTTGCAAATCTGTACTTATAAATAAGAAAACAGTATTTTTCAAATACATACTCATACCAAGCAATATAACGGTAATTTTCAAAAATTTTGACAGAAATAAAATTTCCTCTTAACACGATATTGTGGGTCGATGCGATGCTAAAAAGTTCAATGTCAAAGAGTGAGTTTATACTATTGTTGGTGATAAATCGTAAATATAATTAATGCGTGCTTAACACCCAATGTCAACTGAATGTCAATGAGGAGATTAGGTATAAAGATTTCCGTTTTTATATATACTCGTATATATAAAAGATTTTTTTTTAAAGTCAATAACCGATCATTTTGACAATGGACCATTCAACATTGAGTCAAAGATGTGCATATTGAATTCTGGAATCTAACGAAAAAGTCAAACACATTAATTTTCACCTTTTCTTGTATTCTCCGGAGCATCGGTCGGTGACCTAGAACACGGGAGGATTTTGAGTGACATGCAAAGTTACAGCAAAAAGACTTGTGTGGCAAATACAAATGAAGTTCGGTCAGATACTTGTTATACAAGTTATTTAATATCCTGAAACATCTACTAGCCATGGAGCCATCTTCAGTTTCGTAAAAACGTTCACTTTATTTGACCTAGGCTCGTTCCGCGAGTATTTTAAGAAGAAACTTCTATGCTTTCGTAAAAAAGTTCACTACATTTGGCTATGACTTGCAATCGTTCAAACTAATGGAAACATAGCACTTCAGCACATATTGGTTGACAACCGATGTTTTAGAGCAGGGATCTCTAAACTTTTTAGCCCAAGGGCCGCACTGAGTCCTCTACTAAGTCACAAGGGCTAAGACTTAGCTAGCTCATCATACCAACATACTCCAGTTTTGAATTATGTGCCGGATTGGTGATACTCGTAGCTAGGTGATTGTCTGTGGGCCGTAGTTTGGAGACGATTGCAAATCCGCCGTTTGCAAAATCGATCTTGTACTTAGCAAAAAACTAATATATAAAAATCTAGTAAATAACGTCTATTACTAGTACAAAGTCACCGTCGTGGATGAGTTGATAGTGACATCCGACTCACGAGCCGAGGATCACGAGTTCAAGGCCCGTGCTGGTCGCAATTTTTTTTATATAAATGTTCATTCATTTATATTGTAGCTAGGACACGAACCCGAAACGGTTGAACTAATAATTGACGATTATTACTCGTAAAAAAACTGTCAAAACAATTTTTATACTATTTCAGGTCTGATACTTGTAAAATTTTCCAAATAATTACACTAATTATATAAATGTCTAAAATATGCAACAGTATTGATCGATTCTCTTAATTAACCACACTAATGACAAGAAAATTATCAATTAGACACAAGAATTTATTTATGAAGAAGTGTACTATGAAATTACAAGGTCTGTCAATAGTTAGTTATCGGCACGTTTGCGATAAATTTTATTTTTAGACAGATAATTACAACAATTTTTGACAAAATCTTAGTGTTTTTCAATACAATTTGTCTATAATATATCAACATGTTCTTGTATTCTCTAGTAAAATGGAATTCAATCTATAAATGCTATTCATAACTTAGCCTTTAAATCATATGTGATCAATAAATAATATAGAAAGGATACTTTAAAAACTCATAACAAGTTTTTATAGTGTGATAATTCGGGCATAGGAATGTGGGCTTGTATCTTTATATAAAATCACAACGCCTTTGAATAGCAGTTTTCTACACTAATTCAAAATTTCAGCTTTACTCGTCACAGAGCATATCAGTGTACCGAGATATGTTGATAATCAACCCTAGTTTTAATATTATTTCAATTATATTAATACAATAATGCAGCTAGTAAAACTTTTAATAAACCCAGAGTGCGGATGTTTTTTTACTCACACTTATCTTTTACATTGCATTTTCTGTCAACATATAATAACTGACGGAAATACGAGTAAACTATAGGCAAACTATCGTTTTCAATTCGAAGCAGAGTCTTCGGACCTTTACAACATACTAAGTTCGTACATATTTAATGAGAACTGATATTTTCTAATTGCTTATAATGAAAAGCATATACATACATTCATATGTTATAGTTTAACTCTAACTGATAAAAAATGATCATCGTAGATGTCAGAATGCACGAATAGATAGATTTTTGGAAATTGTTTGTGATACAGGGCATCAACGATATGAACATAATTTTTATTTATTTTCTACATTTTATTTTATTGTAATATAGAAATGTGTATACGATAAAGACTTGTTTATATTGAAAGTTTAAAAGATTAACTGCATATGTATGAAAATAGAATGCATATCCAAAAATTGAATAACTGAGTTAATGATGATGAATAATTATGGTTAGTTAATCAAGTTTTTAAATAGTAGAGACGTGGCAGTCCAACCAGTAAATTATGAAGAAATTACAAAATTTAAAATGACGCCACCACCAACGTTCTAAGGTGTGTGCGTGTGCGGCCGCACACCTAATAAAAATTGTCGGCACACATTTTTTTATATTTCGCACACATCTCAAAGAACGGAACTTGTAAACATATTTTTGTTTTACGCAATTATATATTTTATTTGATACTTTATGGTATGCTCTCTGGTTCTTTTCTTTGAAATGTATGTGGAAGATGAAATCATTATATACGTACTCATATTATGTTACGTATTTCGAATAAAGACTTCATGAGTTATGTAATGTATGATTTCGTGGTACATCATGTTGAATACTTAATTTTATCTATGCATGAATATGCATACTTGCGCAATCGCATATTTTTTTCTCCGAACATCTAAGTTGATGGACCGCACACATAATGAAAAAATTAGGGGGAACGTTAGCCACCACTATATCTCATATTGTAAAAAAAGTTTTTATGTCCTCCTGAATATGTAAGCAGGTAGTTTTCGACTTACGACCACGATCAATTCCAATAAACAGGTCCTTAGTTGATCCGGTCGTAAGTTGGCTTATGTAATAATTTTCGTACGTTTATAAATTTGTAGTGCATGATGATATTATAAGACTATTTTCTATGTTTTTGTTATGATCAGTGTATCAGGACTGACATTTATCGGGGTTTTCCATCGTTTCTATGAAGTATAGTCAACTCCGCCACGCTTCTTCAAAGACTCGAATAAACTTCTAGCCTTCGTCTGCATACTAAAGAGGGATACCGGTGTATATTTTTTTAATTTGATGCTTCATCCAAATATGCTACAGTTTCTCCATTCTGTGGATTGGACAAATTCGCTGCTTGGTAATAAATATCGATTGTATAGATGCAGAACTAATTATAGCTTCATGAATCTTTCCTTTGTTCTTCAAAATCGTTGACACAGTCGAGTTCGATATCATCGAATCACTCGCAATTTCATTAACTTTTTTCCTCTTTTGTACTGCTTAATTAGCATCAATTTTTATTTCAAATCAATTAGCCAGTGTTTGTTTCTTACCAGGTTAAGAAATTGAGCTTTTTCTTTTCATATACATCTCAGAAGGGCTTAGGATACTTATAATACATAGACAAAACACGCTTATTAGACAAAGCCGCAGCTAACACTGACCGTGACGTACGCATAGTAATACAATATGTAACGTGAATGGACTGCTAGCGCCACGCTTAGCGCAAGCTCTCGGATTATGGTCGTAATGCTGAACCATCATAAGTCGCATGCGTCGTCAGTCGATGACTATCTATTATATATTGTGTTTTGGACTTACATCAATATGCTATACAGTCTTGTTTATTTTTCTTAAGTTAACATAATTCTCAACGAAAATTCAACGCAACAGTTATAACACAAGCGGTAAATAACGATTATAGCTTCAAATAGAAAAATTTACGTCTCACTGGTGATGTGTATCTTCATTTACGTAATCCAAATACTGAACGAAAATTATCTAATGGAATCCAAAGCTGCAAGTTGTGAATCAGAAGTGCGTTTATTCATTGTTAAAGAGTTTTGATTGTTATTTTATTGTAATAAATAATAGATATTAAATTTATTACATTTTTATGAAAATGATGTTGATTCTCAATTGAATTTTGAGCAGTATCATTCACACTTACAATGCAATCGATTGAATCACAAAATCGTTACAAATTTGTTTTGTCGGCTTCCAGATAGAGATCATTATTTTAAAAACCCGATGTCACCAAAAGCGCTCTACAGAAAATAAATAATAGTACCAGTTTTGAATAATGAATAATTTTGAATTAACTTTGTGTGACACTGAAACTATTCCTCAAGACCAATACCCAGATAAACTTTTACGAGGTAAACGTGTATGAAAACGTGGCAAATTATTACTTCCTTTTTCTATTAAGCCTTGGAAATTTCACAAAAATCGTTCAAATAAATCATCAA
>JAPMAG010001311.1:0-12691 GCA_036584685.1 Rhyacophila sp. Rhy_31_5
AAAAAACTATATGAATTGAATTTCTTGAATATTGTAAATGTACTAGCTAAAAGTACCGCTAGATTATTAATTCTATGTTAAGTCACAGTTATTACCCAGTAATTTCATTAATATATTGATTGCAACAGATTTTTTGTCAAGAATCTAAATAATATTTCTTTGATTCTAAATTTTGTTTTATAAAATATGTAAAGATATTCTTTTATACTAATAGATTTATTAATGGGGTGTAAGATTCTCTTCGGTGTAGGTTACCGGTTTAACTGTTAAGGTGCCACTGGGGTAACTCGGTGTCAGTCACCAGTGACCATCATCGCAGTCAATATGTTAAATAAATACACCATATTAATTATCATCATTCAAATTTTATTAATCAAAAATTATGTGATAAATATCGAGTATACTAGATAATTATTTTACTAATGGAAAAAATATTTCTGTCATATATTAAATAATTTATTAATTGAATACATCAATTTTAGAACCATCGAGTGAGGAACTAGCTATAGCTCCAAGATTCATTGAAAAATTACGACCAAAACATACTCCTGATGGATACACAGTACAATTTGAATGTCAAGTAGAAGGATATCCAAGACCACAAATAACTTGGTTTAGGCAAACAGCTATCATCAAACCATCACAAGATTTCCAAATTTACTATGATGATGACAATGTCGCAACTCTAATCATTCGAGAAGTTTTCCCAGAGGATGCCGGAACCTTTACATGTGTTGCTAAAAATGCAGCTGGATTTGCATCAAGCACTACAGAACTAGTGGTTGAAGCTCCACTTTCAGATCATGGCTCTGAAATGACAGTTCTATCAAGAAAAAGTTTATCCAGAGAATCATCACTTGCTGATATACTTGAAGGCATACCACCAACATTCTCCAAAAAGCCACGAGCCCAATATGTCAACGAAGGGTCACAAATATTCTTGGAATGCCGTTTAGTTGCAGTGCCAGAACCAGAAATCACATGGCTATTTGCAGGAAAAAGAATTATTCCCAATGACAAGACTACAATTGTAACAGAATCAGATATGCATATGTACTGCAGTGTGCTTAAAATAGATGATGTAAGGAAATCTGAAGAAGGTACTTATGAAGTCGTCGCAATCAATAGGGAGGGAGAAGCTTCATTGCCTATTGTTTTGAAAATCAAAACTGGCGATAAAGAAAAACCAGAAGTTATTGAACCATTTGTTAATCTGACTATCCGTGAAGGAGAAAGTATTGTGTTGAGTACACAAATTGTTGGCAATCCAACACCTAAAATATCTTGGTTTAAAAATAACAAGCCAATCAAAACATTGTCTACTAAATCTGATGGTGATACTCATATGATAACTTTGATTAATCCCAAGAAAGGAGTCGATGATGGAGTATACACAGTGAAGGCAACAAATAGTCAGGGATCTGCAGAAACATCTGGAACTCTGACCATTGAAGGTAAAATTTTGATTATTAAATTTTTCTTTAACAACTTTTCAGCGTAAACATAGATTCAGTAAATAATGAAAATAAAATTTTGAAATTTATGAAGATAATGAAACTATTCCTGATTATTTTCAGAAGCAACAGATGATAATTCGGAGCCCCCGTTATTCATTGAAAGATTCCAAGAACTCTCTGTACCAGAGAAAAAATCAATTACTTTAACAGCTAAAGTTGTGGGATACCCTATTCCAAGTATAATTTGGTTAAGAAACAATAAAGTACTCGAGCCATCAAAACGTGTGAATCTTCAATTCGATGGTGAAAACATAGTGCTAAAAATTGAAAATGCTGATTCAGAAATTGATTCTGGTGACTATAAGTGCATAGCTTCTAACGTAGCCGGTAAAATCTCTCACGGAGCCAAGGTTACAGTTGATGTTGAAAAGGTTACATTCATTAGGAATCTTAAAGATTCTTATGAAGTTGATGAATGCGAAACCGTTATATTGGAGTGTGAAACTTCACATACGGTATCCACAAAATGGTATCAAAATGGCAAAGAGATAAGTGGAATGGACCATAGGGAAATTATACAGGAAAGTAAGGTACATAAATTAAGAATAAAGAAAACAAAAATAACTGATACTGGAAATATCAAATGTACTGTTAAAGGACAAGAGACAAAGACATTCCTTAATGTAAAAGAAACGATTCCCGAATTCACTAGAAAGTTGCAAGACTTTGAAGTCAAAGAAAAGGAAGTCGCTATCCTTGAGGTTGAAATTTCTTCAGAAACTGCTGATGTTATTTGGCAAAAAGATGGTGAAATTATTCATCAAAGGCAGAAGAAATATGAGTTTGAAAACAAAGGCAATCTTAGAAAACTACTCATAAGAAATGCTTCAGTCCATGATGAAGGAGAATACACATGTATTCTCAGAGATCAAATGTGCTCATCAGAAGTAACAGTTGTAGAATTACCACCGGAAATAACAAATCGTATGAAGAACCAGACAATTAATGAAGGTGAAAAGGCAGCTTTTGAAATAGAGCTTACTAAAGGTGATGCACTGGTAAGATGGTTCAAGAATGGAGTTGAAATTCAATTTTCGGACCATATTCAATTAATCATTGATGGTAAAAAGCAGAAACTTAAAATTTACAACTGCACTTCGACTGACATTGGAGAGTACTCATGTAAAGTTGGAAACGACGTTTGCAAAGCAACACTTGACGTTGAAGGCTGTGATGTAGATTTCACAATAAGGCTTCCTGAAAAATTAACAGTACCAATGGACAGTAATGCGTCTCTCACAGTCCAAGTACCTGAACCAGATATGGAAGTCCAGTGGTATAAAAATGATATTGAATTGTGTGACACAGAAAAATACACAATATTGTCAGATAACTTGGAAAGAAGACTGATTGTGAAAAAGACAGACATGGATGACCAATCCATCTACACGTGTGTATTATTCAACAATCGCACTACATGCAAATTAATAGTTGAAGGTAATTTTATATTTTTCAAATTAAATTAAATATTTTATGAACCTACAATAAATTGCAATGCATTGAAGATTTATTTATCATTTTAGCAATTGAAGCTGCACCCAAGATTTTAGATTATGAGAAGATTTATGAAGTAACATACGAAAAGGATGTTACAATCAATGTTAAATACACATCTACACCGAAACCCAAAGATGAATGGACAGTATCAGGAAAAATTATTTCTAAGCATCCTAGAATGAAAGCTAAGCTAACTGAAGAAAATGCTTCAATTACCATAAGGAAACTTGAAAGATGCGATTCTGGCGATTATAGGCTTCGCTTATCAAATAATTGTGGAGAAGCATTTGCAGATATTAAATTGGTTGTTTTAGGTCGGTTACCTCATAAACATTTTTCATACCATAATATAAGCTTGTCATTAATTATGTTATTCAGATTTCAAGGATTGCAATTCTTTTACCAATATTTACTAAGTATAATTAATATCTAGGTAATCTAGATTTCAAATTATCAGATATATTTAATAGTGACTGATGTGAAATTACAATTTAAATAATAAGTAATTTCATATTATATGTGCTACTATATAACTGTTGAATTTCATGGAATGCCATTACTCCATGGCAAATATCAACAAATATATGTGTTTATTTTACAAGTATATCCATTTAATGTCACAGAACCTCCATCGCAACCAGGAGTACCTGAAGCTTTGGAAATCGGAGATGACTTTGTCACGCTGCATTGGAAATGTCCCGAGTACGATGGAAATTGTTCTCCAATTACATACATACTGGAATATTGTAATGTGGAAGACAATAAGTAAGTTATGACTGAAAATGCATTATTCTAGGTATAATATATTGTATCTATTCACTACAAGGATTATTGAATCTTATATATTTATTTTTGATTTTATCTAAATTTTAAATATTGCCACTAAACATTAGGTGTATATTTGGTATTACAGTAAAAAGAAATCATCATTCAAATGTAGATATGTTATTTTAATACACTATGAGCAGGCACTTTTACTTGGTCATAGGTACATCCTATATCAGCGGTTTCCAAACTGAGGGGCGCCAAAAACTTTCTAAGAAAAAAAAATTAAGAAATAAAGTTATTATTATTTAAAACATGTCTACGTTAGTATATCTATTAAAAAATAAAAAGTAGGGAGGGAGGCGCGAAAAAAAAAATTTGGGGAGGTGTGGTAGCATAAAGTTTGAAAACCGTTGTCCCAGATGTTAAAACCAGTGGAATTTGATAAATAATCAATGATTACAAAATGTGCTCAGTATTCAGCATTCAATCATCTGTTAATATTCAATTAAATTTTAAACACAATGTTTTGCTGACAAATAAAAGGGTGAAGCTACTTCTGCCATACCCATAACAGGTAGAAATTAGCTTTCATACCGAAAGTGTATTCGGCATTAAAAAAAAGGTTTTTATTATTGGTATATGGTAAAAATGTATTTTAATTGTGTATATTTAGGGACAATTAAATAATTCCGTTGTTAATCATGTCCAATTTATTTCCAAAATAGATGGCAAAAAATAACTGAAATTACTAATAGTACACATACAGTAAATAAACTAAAGAAAAACAGTAAATACATATTCAAAGTAACAGCCGTTAATAAAATTGGCATGAGCACTCCTTCGGAAAATAGTGTCAGTATCTTAATCAAAAAGATCACTGTCAATGAACCTCCAACAGTTCAAGAACCATTACAAGACATTATCACAACTATTGGTCAGTGTATTAAGCTGACCTGCATATTTGGTGGCATACCAATGCCAACAGTTGAATGGTTCAAAGATGGAGTGAAAGTTAAAGAAAACACAACATATGAAAATCGTTCGGCAATACTTACTATAAAGAAAACAGAAGAAAATGTGATTGGAAAATATACCTGCAAGGCTGTAAATGAAATGGGCCATGCAGAAACATCTTGCACAGTGGACATCAAAGAAAAACCATCTATTATAATCGAAGAAAAACTGATCCACCAAAAATTAAAAGTAGGAACACAATGGAGTATTGAAGCTATTATCAAAGGATACCCGAGGCCAAATGTCACCTGGTTTAGGAACGACACTATCATAAAGAGCAGTGAAGAAATTAATATTGTTAATCAAGAGAGCAAATCTATTATCAGCATCACATCGACAAAACGCTCAAATTCTGGAAAATATGTAATCAAAGTTGACAACAATGCTGGCACAGACTCTGTTGAATTGAGTCTAAGAGTATTTGGTAAGTTTGCAAATTCATTTCGATTCTCACATTTGCATGAATTATTATTATTTAAGAAAACTTTTCAAACCACTCAAGTTTATTTAATACCATATTGAAGTAAATCAAGTTAATTAACAAGTTTTTACAAAGCTTTCATGAAAACATTTCTTTTAGTAATATAATTTTATTTATATTTGCAAACTGATCAATGAAAAGCTTAGTTTTAATATGGTAAATATTTTGTAAAACTAACATTCAGAATGAATTTCTATAATAATTCATTAAAATTAATGTTATATATGTATGAATTAAATATGTTTTAATGATAAAAGCTTCTCATATAATATATCAAGAATAATAATTTTCTTACAAGACTCAAAAAATAAAACCAGTTTTGCTACAAAAATAATTAAATGAAATAGTATAGAATTATTCAATCCTTGTACAGTTAACCATTATACGAGTATAACATTTAAATTTAATGACTTCGAAGCCTATATGAACTTAGATAGTTCAAAATTAAAAATTATTCGATTGCAAATCATGCATCTGTAAAATTTTGGCAAAATAAAATAGTGTATATATTTTAATCCTCATTGCCGCCTTGAAAAATAACATATTGGAGACATTCTTTATTTACTTATTTGAATTTCAATTAATCAGTAATAAATTTTGCTTGCCACAGTGGTGTTTTTTTTGTTAAGTTGATAATATACTAAACAAACATCCAATTATTTTAGATTTTCTCCAAACCCCTTAATTGAAGGATAGTTATTTTTGTGACCACATCCACAATTTGGAAGCCATGTGTTATATGAGGGTTTACCATATTTAAATAAAATGACTATAAATAATAAACTAATAATGTACAAAATTTCTTTTATAACATTATTTCTCTCTTGGTATAAATACTTCTTCTTCTAAAAAATAAATACTATGACATAAAAAATACATATTTTAGTTTTAATGTGGTTTGAAAGGTTTTTGCAAATAATAATTGTGTAAATATTTCTTGGTTATGTAAATACAAAAAAAAACTATTATATTTAATATTGTACATACTGTATATAAGAGTGTTTATACACAGTCTGAACAAAAAATAATGGGAATCTTATTCAAAAGGTATTTGTTTATCATTATTGTAAATATTACAATGAAATAGATCACACATATTACACTAAACTTATCCCAGTATGCTTTCCAATTCGCAAAACACTTTTTATGAAATGCACTATTAGTAAAATTTTCAACCGTGCGCGAGCAATTTCACATTTAACCCTTCTATAGCAAAAACATTGTCTTTTTAATATCCCCTTGGAGGTAAACTAAGTAGTAAAATATAAACCAATGTAGTATTAAGGTGAAAAATCAATAAGAATTTGTCCGCAATTCTAATAATTTTCTATGGATGATCTCACCAAATTGGCGTGGTACGAGTAGTTCAGATGACCATACAGTCCTTTTTCATTAATGGTGCACTGAACCATTGTCATCAAAAAAAGCAGTAAAAATATCCTCAACATTTCATCAAATTTGGGATGTTTTTTTTCAGTATACGCTCTTCAGGGAGCTTTCATTAGAAAGATTAAATCTATTATTTGATATCACACTAATACTTCCATATTTTGTCATATGTTATAATACATTTGAAAAAAATCTTGGTTTTTAGCGATGCTTTTGAGATGTTTACTTTTGACAAATTTCAAGATATTTTGCTAGCACTTGCCTTATACTTAAAGAGTGAGTAAAAAATTCTTCACATGGACCATATTATGAGATACTAACTATCTCAACAGCTTCTTTGATTGTAAATCGAAAATTACTAAGTACAAATACTTTTCAGTGGTTGACATGCAAGGATATCTAGGTTTTAAGTCATTTTTAATATCTTGGCGGCCATCTGGGAAACATTTCATTCATCTTTGATTTACATGTGTGGTCTCTCTGGTATTCATTGCACTTAATTCCATTTTTAACTCATAATCTAATGCATCTCCATTCGGAATGGAAAAATTCCCAAGATGCCAAGCTTCATCTTTAATTTTCTGTCAAACAAAAACTCTTTATTGGTCCAGAAAAATAAAATGATTAGCTAAATCAAAAAGGAATAATGTGCGAAATTCACAAATTCTCATTGAAATATGATCAGACTGTGTATAATATTATTTCGTAATAGGACCTCAAATTATAAAATAGTGGATTTAAAATAATGACAACAATAACGGATGTTTTATAGAGTGTCTTTTAAGATTTTCAAATATATATTTGCAATTATAACATAATTGCAAAGAATTTCGTCAACATTCGTTAAAAAAGAGGGACACAGACGTTTCAGATATTTTCTTTTGAATCATCAATTTGATTATTATAAAAAGGCATATGACCATGTGATATCATTTTGAAAGTTTTATGTAATTTTGAATTCTTGCAATCTAAAACCTGATAATTATAGATGACAGTGATCGAAGAAGTAAATCAAAAACTCCTGAAGAAGAATACATTGGTAAAAATTCAATCAGAGTTTTCATAAATGTTGTTTTCTGTATATTAAATCTGTAACTAATTTTATAGTGTTTAGAATTAATTATTATTATTATAAAAATATGTTTCTTTACCCATATAAATAAAAACCTATAATCCTTTTATGTATTCCACTTTCCTCCGGCATATTTTAATATCTCATAAAATCACATAAATGCATTACAGTAGTGCCCTATAGTTGAAAATTAATATAGATATTCGAAAATTCATTGTAGTTTGCACTTTAACATAGAATTTATAGTATTTTTAGCAAATGGAACTTAATTTATGTAAGAAACTTTTAATTTTTTTCCTAAATTACAATGAGCTGTAGAATCACTAAATATTATCAATATTAAATTTATGTTTATCAAGTAATATTAGGTGTTTGTATTCAACCATCTCAATTCTACAATTAGCAATTTCCAGTTTTAGGGTTTAGCCAATTCGCTTTTACAAACAACACAATTCAGGAGCTAGTCAAATCAACAATGATGCTAAGTTGGCATTTATATTTTTAGTTACTATGACCAGATAGTAGATACAGATTTTCACACATGTATAAAAACCACTTTTTTATGAAATATGAGCACTTAACATATTAATAAAATACTGAATATAGATTTAGTATAAATACAAAATTATAGATTTTATTTGCTTTAAAAAATTTGCATATTTTGCTACATACTCGTAACACATTTTCAGAAACGCTTACAATTACATGTTATATTAAATTCACGGTAACAAATAAAAAGACACCAACGAATATATTCATTACTAGATTTTGATACATAGATTAATTAGGACAAAACAGTTGCTAAATTTTGGGATCCCTTACTGAGGTAATTTGTAGTATATGTCTGCTTGGTATTAGACCTTAAATGACATTGCATGACTACACTTCTCATATTATAATTTTTATACCAATACGGACAATCACGCCAAAAAACTCACCTCAATTAAACCTACCATTTTAAATCAAAGTGATAACGCACTTGCATTTCATATTCCTGTGACTCATACGATTACTTGTGTTTTAATTTTTAAACAAATACACATGTTTATGTGATATATACAATTAATATTATGATCGTATTGATAAGTAATTTCATTTTATTTTTTTGTTATTGATAACAATAATAAAAGTGAGAATCTTAATTTAGTAATATTTTTTCTTCAAATTCTAAGAGCTACCAATGAATAGTACAAAATAATACCTAAACCATATTTTTTTTTATAATTTCCTATTATTTATTATATTATAGAAATACATCACTAAAGTTCATTAACAAAATCAGTATCATACAAAAAATATTCAAATATCTGTCATATGACTAGCACTAGCCTCATCGCACAAATATGCATTGCATGAATGCATACTATTCAGCAACAAAACATTTTACTAAGCAAATTAATTTTGTCTATAGAAAACTTCCTTTGATCCTCCAGTTTTGTCACTATATCTAGTTTAATGAAATATACTTTTATAACTCGAACAGATAAACCCAGCAAACCAGAAGGGCCGGTCATTATGAAAGAAATCAATAATGAATCCATATTGATTGAATGGAAACCACCATTAGATGATGGAGGCTTAGAATTGACAAAGTACGCTATTGAAAAACATGATCCCGAAAAGCAAGCTTGGACTAAAGTTGCCGATGTTGATAAAGATGTTAAAACATACTGTATACAAAAGCTGATAGAAAATCGCGAATATATGTTCAGAGTAATGGCACAAAATCCAATTGGCATATCGGATGCCCTAGAAAGTCAACCTATTGTGATCAAATCAATTCGTGGTAAATATATATTGAAGTTTTGATCAGTATTGCAAATCACAGTTATTTTCTATATAATGCATTTATTTTCTTACCTTTAATAACACTCATTCGTTGCAGATAAACCTTCACCACCACGAGGACCGCTCGGAATATGTGGAATGACTTCATCATCGATGACGATATCCTGGCATGTCCCTGAAAGTGACGGTGGATGCACGATATTAGAATACATAATAGAAATGCAACTAAGCACAAAAAAATCATGGACTAGTATTGGAACTAGCTCAACAACAGACTTGTATATTGATAATCTTAAAAAAGGATCGAATGTTATATTCAGAATCACCGCACGTAATGAAATTGGAACAAGTTTGCCATACATTTCAGAAGACACAATTATTGTTGGGGAGTCCTTGTGTAAGTATTTTTGGTATATTAAAACAATTTCTTGGATAATACATTAAATGAATCTTTTGATTTTGGTTATAACCTAACAAAAATTCTTTTTTGGTTTCAGCACCACCATCAGCTCCCCTTGACCTTACTGTAGTGGAAACGACGTCAAGAAGTGCAACAATTAAATGGTCACCTCCGTTAACAGACGGAGGGTCTGTTGTTATTGGTAAGTAATACAAAGAAGTATCAAAAACATTTTTAAAATTAGTTTGTAATCGTCGAGAAGGTTTTCACCCTATTATAACAAATATAGTTGCACAATATGTTATTCTACATTGTCGAATCGTTTACATACCATAATTGCAAATGAACTGTGTTTTGACAAATAAAATGTAAAATTTTCAAGATTAATATTTTAGGAACTTGTTATTTTTCGCATGTTTCTCTCATTGAAATGTAAGTTATTTTCAACTGGCGCACTAGACATTATTTCATTTATACAATATTTTTGGACCAATAATCATTAAGAGATTGTCTTTCAAAAATATCTATATTGTTTGGACGGTGGTAGCGCCTAGGACTATTTGCCTTGTCAATTGCTCATAACTATTACAATATTATTCATATTATTATCGATAAATATTCACACAGCGCTTACAAATATAATTTGAGTTATTTTTTCAGTATATGATAACAAGCAAATAATGCTGATTTTAGCTGACGATTAATGTGTAGATCAACCACATATTTAACATAGATATTCATTAGATGTCTATCTCAGGTTGCACTGACGCATGGGGGAGGCACGATTTATAGATAAAATAATAACATCGACGTTTCAACAATACAGAATCCCTTCAATGAAGTTTATCTTTAACTTTTTTTAAGCTACAAGCTGCTTGTTGATTAGGAAATAATATAGGTATTTAAACATTTTTTTTTAATTTACAGGCTATATATTGGAATATAAAATAGTTACCTCCGATACATGGATAAAGGTGGCTACTGTTGATGCTAATATTCAGCAACGTTGCTTTGAAAAGCTCAAAGAAAAGTCAGACGTTATATTCAGAGTCTCTGCAGAAAATGCCATCGGTGTTGGGTTGCCAGCTGTAACTGAAAATGTTAAGTTACATAAACATGCAAGTAAGTATTAATAATAGAATTTAAACGTGGCAATGAAAAAATAGTCCCTGTAAAATTGCCATCTTATACTAATGAGATCACTCAAATAAAATGCTGTGTTTGTTTACAATTTTAATAACCATGTAAGATTAAATTTTACACTCTCAAGTGCTAAATTATAAAAGCATTAGATTCACAAATAAAATTGACCATGCATTAGAAGTAATTATTAATATAACACAAAGCTGTACTTACACATTCGTAATGAAAATATTTCAGCTGTGCCCTCTGCACCGACTGCCCCCCTGGAGATACGAAGCACTGGACTTAACTCCATTATTATCGAATGGGGCCAGCCTGAACACGATGGAGGAGCTCCACTTCTTGGATATAATATTGCTATACGTGATGTCAGAAAAACAATGTGGATGGAAGTCGGCAGAGTTCCTGCAAGCATTCAAAAGTTCAACATCAAAGACCTCCAAGAAGATCACGAATATCTTATAAGAATATACGCCAGAAACGAAGTCGGTTCCAGTGAGCCTTTGGAATCTGATGAACCTTTCAAAGTCATAGTTAATTTGGGTAAATATATCATATTTCTTTAAATATGTTTAAATTTATTTTGTTTCATATCTTTTCAGTTTACATTGATAAACTATGAGTAATCTATGTGATCAGCGAAAGTATAAACTAGGCTTCTACGCGCTTTTGTCTCACTAGTACATAAAAATATTATATATTTGCATATTTTTACTTATCAATGGAGAAAAAATTTCAAATCAATGAATAAACACAATGTTTGTTTTAGATGCCCAATACAATGAGGAACCAAATGAACTAACTGAAATCACAGAACCAACAGGATTCAGCACTGAAACTAGTACATCATGGATGCGAGAAGCAAATATGGATGCTGATATCAGATGTTACGCAAGAGGCTCCCTCTTGAGGAGGGACGAATACTTCTTTAGAATATGGCATTATGCTAAACAATTATTTAAATAATTTATTTGATAGGTTAAGCTTTTCAAACCACTGTGATAAATTCATGAATATATATTTATTATTTTTTTGATCAAATTTTAGATTAGAATAAAAATTGAATTTACCTACCCATTATTGTAATAAGTGTCTATTCATAATTAGACTTCAAATAATTTTTTTCTCTGTCTAACAACATAGTTAGAACAAATAACTCTAAGATTATTCCAAGGGATAATTCTATATCAACTGTTTATGCATGATAAATATTATTCTATATGCAATATATAATCAATATATTCAAATCAAACTAAAATTTCATATTCTGAGAAAAATACTACCTATATAATGTAATGGTGTGTTTCGATAAGATATTGATACAATTTTAATGGCGCCTAGCTGTTTTTGCTTCGGGAGACATAATATAGGTGCATAATTATGATGTGAGCAAAAATAGCTATTCACCGCAAATGTATCAATCATTTAAAATAAATTATTTAATTCATGCTTTCTTTTATTTCTGATCAAAAGTCAATCCTAACTATATTTACCACCATTAAATATATTTATAGCAGATTCACCATATCTGACACAGAGCATATTATTTATTTTTCTTAACAATTGGTTTTAGCATGAATATGCTTTATCGATGGGTATCCTGTTGAAAAATGTCACACTTT
>JAPMAG010001316.1:421-10713 GCA_036584685.1 Rhyacophila sp. Rhy_31_5
TCTTTTGAAATGTAAAACATTCTCAAATTTTACAAAAACATTGTTTAATTTGTGAGATTTCATCGGTTAATAACCATATACGCGTTATTTCACTTTTTTAGTTTCTTTATCTGCATCATAAACTTATTAAATGATATGATATACTCATTTATGCGAATTTTATATCCTTAGATTTACTAAAAATAAATATAATTTTTAATTTCTTGCCCGCTTTAAGGTGAAGTTCATGAAACCTTTACGGTGTGAATATATTCTTAACATGTTTTGTTATGTTTACGAGTGGTAGTTATTAATTATTACCTCAACCATCTTGGTTTTGTCGTAGCTACAAATACAAATAAACAAAACGTTATTGCAAATAATATTTTATGATAACACATTAACAAAAAAAATACGGATAAATTATAAAATAAAAAAAATGTTTTATTATCCACTACTAATGTTTTAAAAGCTAAAAAAATATAATTAAAATTAGATTTTTTAGGAGGAATGTTTTGGACAACAGAACGCTCGTTTCCATGTAAGTGTTTTAACATTTTTTTTCTATTGTATTGTGTATTTAACTAATTATTGATACATTCGGCATTTTTTTCTTCAAATCAGAAATACATAACATGTCATTAATAGTAGACTATTATTACTCACGTTTAATTAATTGTACTCTCTAAATCTAAATATGTATTTCTCTTTTATTTTTTTAAGAAATAGTATTCATAATACCCAACGGTAAATTCCGCATCTTGCTACAAATCACTTTCGAAAACAATATGTTTTGCAACACAAGTTGTAAGCGGGTCATAAGGTGTTTATGCGATAGCACCTCGAGAGGTAATGCTAATGTATCGCGATTTGTGATTTTTCGATTCATAATTCGACCTTGGTCCGCTACACAGAAATGCTATTCCTGCATGCTTATTATAAACGAAAACGGTAATCGAGAACAGAAACAGGACTTGCCAGTATCTCAACGCTCCATTAGGCGAGAGTGTTTTTTTTTGTAAAGATATTTTCTCATACACATAATCGATCGTCGTGATTCCGTTTGTAGTTTATAGCAATCGCCAGCCAATTGCTAAAACCCTATATAATTACAATTTACTCATTTATCGCACTATACAAATATTGATTATATCAATGTACATATTATTTTTTCCGTTTAAATACACACGTGTAGTAGTGTCGTCGTATTGGCACGTGGAAGGATTTCGAATGTTACGCGAAGCTTAAGCGAAAAGAATCATTTGGCAATTTTGGGTACATATTTTTCTTTCACACCTCATTCAAGTCAGCAAGCAATTCCTTAAAGAAATTATAGAATATTCTTAAAACGTTGACTACGTTGCCCTAGTGGAGCGCCAGTTGTCTAATCCTTCAAATTAATGAAAATGTGTCACTTCGGCTCATACCGGTTACTGACCGCTGGTTAAGATCACATGCATTTATTTATACAATATGTTATCGTATTATGATATTAACTGATGTTGAATAAGCTTAGAATATCAAGTATTACTCGTTTGATAGATTTTTATAAGCAAGACATCTTCATTAAATATAGTATTTTTAGTGTGTTCTCAAAATAACTACCGTCGGAAACCACATTTGTATAATACTGGTACACCACTACAAATTTTGGCCATCAGGATATTTTTAAAATTTGATTAATTGTTTGACTGGATTTATTTAATAGCAAAATAGTCATTTTGAAAGTTTAAGGTAAAATTATTTACTTAAAACTGTCATATGATTTCAAGATATTGTACATAAAAAATGACATTGTCTATTGATACAATGGGAGTAGTTTCAACAAAATTAAGAATCGTTATCTAGATTTTTTTCTAAACTTAAAAAGTTTCACTTCAAAATTTAATTTATTATTTTATTTTTAAATTATTAGAAAATTTGTTTGCAATGGTATCCTACCAACATTAGTACAAATCTATTATTAACAGACTTACAACCAAATACGACTATTTCGGTGATCTTTTTGTTTTGTATACCCACAGATAAGGATTGTTAACATGCGATTCAACCGAATGCTGTTTAAATTTTTAATTCTTGTTAACATTACAAATAATACATTTTAATGTATTTTACCTATTACATGTGACGGAATACATCGTTATCATCATTTTAATTTGTCGATTGTGTGATAATATGTAACATGCATGATTTCGTAATATTACTTTTGTTTTTATATATTATATAATTATCATATCAATAGAATTTTCTCATCAAATAAGTTTTCATAAATTATACCAACTGTATGTAAACTCGCCATGTGATGGCAGGATTATTTTATTTAATAGTCTTATTTTTGTCATGCGTGTATTTATTATATTTTCTTATTCAATATTAATTCAATGCATATGTATGTATATCTTAAAATACACAACTTCTTCAAACGAAACGGATATAAATTCATCTAGACTTTTAATCTACCACTCTCAATTTCCTTATTTCTTATTATTCAATGTTATAGTTTTATACATTACTGAAAGATTGCGACGAAAACATTTTTTGTACACCCACTTGTTGGCTTTTATTATATAATATGACAGCGATCCTGCTCAACAAAACGGCAGCTAAAAACGGTACACGATAGCTCCAAACTGCAAACATACGCGGAGCGTAAGGGGTAGGGGTGAAATTCTTGAATGGGAAATATTTCCCTTGTGCGCCAGACGGCAGCGTGACGTCACCACTTCAGGCGCGGCCCCTTGACGTCAGAGTGCCGACAGCTGATTTTAGATTAGAGTATTTTCAGCATCGATCGAAGAAAGCGCTATCGGCAAAATTTTCTAGTAGAGCCTCAAAAATTGTTTTACCTATAATATAAAACCAAATGACTTTGCGTGTTTTTGCGACTATCGTTCGACCTCTCTATAACTATACATACATTATATTATAGTAAGCTTTTGAAATAACGATTTGCTCTACACATATGGAGTAAAAATATTTGTTGAAGCTTTTAGATTTATATTGGAATATAATATTTTTACAAAAAAAACTATTGAACTGAGTTAAACACATTAATTTATGGATATGTGCCTTTAACACTTTCCAGATGTTGAAGTATTTTTTAATCGAGGTGTTATTCAGTATTTTATAAATACATTTGAATTTCACTATAGAATAGTCAGAACAAACACAGATAGTTGAATATTAGAACATAAGATAGTTAGCAGGCTTATGTTTTGTTTCTCTTTTGTTTTCGAACTCCGTGTTAATAAATATGAAACAGTAATTTCTCATCACGATCCGACATCACAAGATATAAATATTTCGACACCGGGTCGGGCGAAATAAATAAATTGAAGAGTTTCCAATGCGAGTGCAATTGTGAAACGCGTAAATAAAATTTGAAACATGTAAGATAGTCATTATTGTGCAGGTACTCGAGCCTCAATAACGGCAATCTATTTTACATGAGTCGGTATTGTTTTGGGAGTCGAGAGGGCCAATTATCGCCCGCCTCACTCATCGGGTCACTTGCGCAACCGCCAAGGAGAAATCAACTTTTTTCGGTCGAATTGATCGAATACGCATACGACTCGCGGGTCTTCGTCAATTTATGCCACGGGGTCATGCCATCAGACATTGCGATATCACTAAAAATATTTGTGAATAAAAACTGCAACACTATTTGAATGATTTCTGCAATACGAGTAGGTCTGGTCGTTTAGCTGCATACGGATCACATTTATAGTAGACCCTAGCATTTCCATATAATCTATTTATACTATAAATACTCGTATATCCATTATAAATATATATAAAGCTTACAATTTAAAAAACAATAATTTACAAAAATCGATTACCACTGTTTTCTATAATCATTTGGACTCTCAGGCGCGTTATTCAAATGGATATAAAAAGGAATACCTGGACTTGTTATGCAGCATCCAACAATTTTAAACTGGTGAACTATTTGGAAAACAATAAATCATAGGTGCATAATGGTACCTTGTAAATACGTAAAGTTTTGACACAATAATTTATTAAATACAATAGTGAGTTAGTTACAAATGCGTTGACAATAGGATCGCTTCATCTCAGACCTTTTGGTATTCGAGAAAGAAGATCACTTTTATACAATTTACGCAATATATATAAAACACTCGTCGTTTACCTCTAACGAAAAGGTACTTGAAGCCTAAGGTGATTTATTTAGCAAACGATTGCACAAAATAATAAATATTAAATACTGTCCTTTGCAAAACTTTGAATAATTACGATTAAGAAAAAATGTGCACGTATGAACTATGAAAGATAACCTTTGAAAACGTCGTCAACGAAAATATTGAAATAGGAATTACATCTGAAAGTATTATCTATTACAGATCGGCTTTTTAAACATTGTTAAACTCTCAATAAAATCAATTGGGTCTCTTCTATTATATACCCGAAATAAATATATTTTATGAGGAATTTAAGCCCTATATTTCATAATATTTTGACCACACGTGTGCATTTATAGTTCAGTACTGTTTTAATTTGAAAATAATATTATTTTTAATTCAACGCGAGACATAACGGCCTGAGTAATATTTAACGAGGAGCCTGTGCTAGCTTATCCGGCTCATCTCTGATTATGTATTTCAGAGTATTTCAACGAAAACTGTTAAGCATATAATGAAAAAGGTATTGCACATTTTCTAAGCGAACTCAATATTAATATTATGCGGTTCATATAAAATTGGCAATTAAGTAAATATTTGAAGTACCGGTCTGATTTTGTTATAGTAAAACTCCAAGTTCATTTGAAGCATTTCTCAACGTCGACTAATATTGTTTTTGTAAAAAATATTCAATCATGTCTTTACATCGCTTTTCTTTTTTATGTTATTTATGACTCATTCATTCTTACTTTTTCTACATTTACCGCACATATACAAATCGTGTTTTTTAATTTATTTGCATTTTATATTATTTTTACGTGAACATTTATCATAAATTATTGTTCACGGAGATATGATAGCACTAAAATTTATTCACACACCCCAATAAACAGATTAGTTTTACCGATTAACTTTTCAACCTTATGGTTAACGTGTAGATTGGAGTAGTTAACTTCATTTATGATTGTAAGCGAACAAAAATGAGGTGCTATAAATTTTTTGTAGTGTTTATTGCTTTTTAGGCAATCTAGGTCAGGCCAACAAATTTCACAAACCTTAGAAAGCATTAGAAGCATCATCATTAAAAATCACATAAACACCTAATTACTCTCAAGAAACTGTTACTCTTTATATACTCGTATATATTCATTTTTCTCTAACAATCACTTCAAACATTCTAAATTCATTCAATTATATTGTAATGGTTTTTATTACATTACGATTATACACTATTTGCTATTATTTTTAAAATATGTATGGCTATCTACGTCACAATTATAATATAGATTAAATAAATACCTATTATATTAGCAATGAAATAATAATTTCAAATGCTGACTTTAATTCTAATTAAATTTTTAATTTATCTTGGGTGGACCTGTTAAATATTATATTTATCCAGGATTTAAAAAAAATATTTTAAAATAAATGTAACAATTAATATGCTTAAATTTAAATTCAATTGCAAAAATACACTATCAACTATATTATTATACAAAATCACTGAGAGGGATGGTATGTCTATCAAAAATCAATTCTCATAAAGAATACTGAATAAAATAAAAAGGAGTCTAGGTAAATGTATTTGAAGTAACTTAATTTTGCTATTTATTTAATGTTCTTTTAATATTAATCAATAATCGTTTTCAAAAATTAGACAGCAATGAAATTATAATAACTATGTTATTTAATATATATGTATACATATGTCGATAATAACATTAAGTTTATCACATTTTTGAATATAACTTAAAATAATAATAAAAAAATATTGAATATTATTTATTCATTCAGTATTGAAACATTATTTGAACCAACCAGTGTCTAGACTCTAGACTAAAAAGAGCATGTATACGGTAGCCGCTTGTTATGTAATCTCACAGAGCAATATCGCAAATATTTGAAGTTGACACTTTCGATAGATTTTCGTCGTAGCAATTATTTTCATGTATGACCAGTATTTATGCAAAACAGGTCAATGGGGAAAGTTTCTTTTCGTAAATGTATGTTTAGAGATGCAACTCAAATATTCACCAGCATATTTATTTACTTTCATTAATTTTAAAAAAATTGCAATATCTTTGTATTTTATACTTTTACTGCTTTAATAAATGAAAAAAAAGTTATTTACCAAAATGATTTTTCTTCTACAGACATGCTTAAATTCTTTGTATTAAAAAATATCGGCAACTATTAAAAATAAATACCCAAAAATATACATAGACATCTGATATTATTTCGGTTGAAATCCGTAATTTATTTCAATGTCTTACAATAAACGGCATTCATAAGTTTAATTTTAATCAAAAACTCGTTTGTTTGTTTTTTTCAAGCGTACTAATTTAGATTTTTCCAATATCATACTGCCATCTGGGAAGAAAAACTGAAAGCTCGATTAGCGGGTAGTTCGGGAAAATGCCGTGGCGCTCACTCACTTTCCCGCGGCAAAATGAAATGACATATCCATAACGGTATCGCCTATTATTATTTAAGAGAATCGATGTCGATGTTTTTGTCGTAGTGGGCGGCGGGTGTGGCGGTCCTCCAGCTATCGGAGCATCTCAACAAAGATTAACTGCCAGCGTTTATTCATAAGAAACATATTATTCGCTTAATCGCTCTCAGCAATGCTATCTAATTCTCATGATCGTCACGTTACGAAACGCAAAGCTCTGCCAGGAAAACAATTTGTACGATACCCGTAGTTTAATTCTGCCTAATAATATTTGTAGATAATTAATTGAATTTTGTCGTTTATACCGTTTTTTAAATTTTGTAGATATAATTTTTTATGTTTATCATTGCTTAAAACTTTTTTTAACTTTTTAATATGGTTATTTTCTACTAGTTTCCAGATATTTATTATAATACATTTAATAAAATGAAATAAAGAACAAATATCTTTGAATTTTTGCTAAGGGTTGTTTTTTATATCTTAAAAATTTGTTCGGTTCCCGTAAAATGCAAGTTTTAAACTTTTAAACTTTTAAAAAATCTAAAAAAACACCAAAACACCATCTTTAGAAGCTAACCAAATTGAAATGCTGAAAAATTTGGATCATGGTAAACTGACAAATGAACAAATTCACCTTCAACAAACATATTATAACTTAACGTAAAACGTCTAAACGTAACTAAAAATGCTTTTTATACTAGTTTTTTTATACATGCCATTTACTTGCACTTATATTTTTATACCGTCTTTCACAGCATATAATAAATAGAGTTAATTCCCTTTCTGACTGATTTTCTCGTAAACTTCAACATTAGTATATATACAAAATCGTTAGTTGTGTCTTACTGTTCCAAATAGTCTTCGTAGTACCTTGTTTTTGAATATCTGCATGGGCGTTCCATATTTTTTCTTCAGGCTCCAAGTTTCACATTAAACAACTATGTTTTCCATGGTCATATCGCATATATGTAATATAGTTTTCTTTGAAAGACTTTGGACCTTAATAATTTTTTTATTGTTGCCCACTTACATTTTTTTTGTAAGCCGTCTGTATTGACATTCTTAAATACTTGGTGTTCTCAATATTCACTTATAGATTTATTTTCCTAGTAGCATCTTCTAGACGCGTAAATATATCATATATAGATCATCTGCAAATCCTAATACTTTATGACCACCATTACTTATCGCTTATACATATAAAGCTGATTGAATGCATACCTATAATATACTTATTTTATAAACAAAAATATATTCTCATATATCCGGACGAAACTCTTTGCATATAAAAGCATATAAAAAAATATGCTGAGCGGTACACTTAGATTGACCAATTTAGTAAACATATCATTATATTTTGTTTAAATAAATTGAACGTACTCATAAAATACTGTTCTTGATAATAGATACTTATTTTTTGATAAAAACCTTGTAGTTATTTCTCAATAACTTTTATTACTTACATTGTAAACCGTTTAAAGAATCATACCGGACGGTCATTAAGTTTGGGAAAAAAACTAACGCCTAAGTTCTTCAGAGGTGAAATGTGTTACAATGATTTTTTTACATCGCCGGGTTCATCTAAAATTAACGCAATATATTTTTTATCGAAGCGTAAATTGAAACAGAGACACGTAATAGCAATGTTTGTGAGTGAGTATTTTTGAGTGTTGCGTCACATTAAAAATGGTCCGTTCTCACAGTTTCACACAAAAGATCGATTTGTTTCCCTCTCTGCTCACATGCTGCATGTCCGCCACAATCACGATGGAAATTACCACACACCAGAATACCGCTTACAGCGCACCTCGCCTCTCAGTTCATAGTTCACATTTTGCACTATACTTTCTCGGGCAAACATCGGCTTTAGCCAAAGCGTCGAGATTGCAAAATGAAGAAAACCAACCACGCCGCCGTACCTATGTACGAGTACACATTATAAAGAGGTAGACACACACTTGTCCGTGCCTAGATGCAGCGCATTTCAAACGTAGATGCGCAATCACTAAGTAACTCTTAAAATATCATTATTCGTCTATCACATTCTACCAAAGATTGCAATTAAATAGATATATACTTTACTACAACGTCTGCAACTGTACATGGCCGTACAAGGTCATAATTATCGAACAGCATAAAGGATACCTTCATCTGCCCGACTATAATCGAAGATAATGTCTCATTGAAGCACGTATTTTTTAGTTTAAAAGTTACCTTGGACTTATTACTGCAGTTGAAAAAGCGTATTATATAGGCGATATGTGTTCGCACTTTTAGTGCACTGAAATTCTAAATAGATCAAGAGTAGCCATTTTACAAATTACGTACATATATATTACAAATACAATAACTTTTGATTTTCTTAAAACATCAACTCGATTGTGTCGTGTGCATACCTTATATATATATTAGTTAAAAACTTGTAGCTGCTATTGTTGAATATTATTGCAAAGCTCTGTGGTATTTACAAGCTCGGTTCGTAAAATGCACTCTCTTTTTGCACGAGCTTCGAGTGTCGAGTTGTGTTCCTGTGTTCACTCATCGATCGACTCGCGATATCATAAAATATATGACGAACAATAAAATATCGTTTCCTAGTGTATTTATTTATTATAGGCGAATATTATTTACAATTAAGTTAATCGTTGCGGTCTCATTAAAGTACAAAATCAACCAGTTCCGGTCTTTTCATTTGATACTCAACATTCACACACTCGCACAAATTTTATTGTGAACTTTTAATAATAGTTTTGTTATTATTGTGAGACTATTAAATTTGGATATTTATCAATAATTCATCGTCTTCTGTATGATCATTATTTTTTTATTTCATCTATTATATAATGCTAAAATACACTGCTGTTATAATTGAATATGCGCTCAATGGGTCAGGTAAACACATAATAATCAACGTTGCATTTTCAACCAGTATTCGATGATTTGTAATCATTTATTAATGAAAATTACCGTTATAAGAAATTATTATAAATGTTTATACTCATATGTTCTATAACATGTAAAACTTTTATCAATTATTATTTCAGATTTTTGTTCATAACATCAAAACAAATAGTGGAATGAGACATTTTTCAAATGATTTATATTTTGTTTTTTGAATAATATGTTTTTCATAAATTATTTATTGATTCAGCATAGTCTTATTTTATTGTACATATATCAATGATTTGATGAACAGATTTACATTTATAAAATAATCGATTTTAGTTTACATAGTTCATAAGCGAAATATTCTACAGACATTGTAAAATATACGAGTATGTCAACTGTAGGTACTTTAAATATAGCCGAAGAATAGAAACTAATATTTATATTTTTTACTTGCTTTGGAAATTTTAGGTTTTATAAAAAAAAAAAAAAATACTTTTAATAAGTCTAAAATGGTATATATTACAAACTCATTTATTTAGATGATTTTTTCAATTTCAATTTATTAGATTAAAAATTAATTTTTTAATACGACTACGACATGACTAGACTGACATTTAATAAGTTATACAAAAGTTTTTAAAGAATACAATACACTGATTTAAAATGAAACAAATACATGAGTACGATTAAAAAATATACTTATGTCTATATATTTGAGGAAATCTATCGAGTGAATTTAGTCGATTCCGTTATTCAAAAATAATTAATATAACAAAATCCGCTTCGACTTATTTCACTCAAGTGGATGATGTTATTTGAATAAAACTGTC
>JAPMAG010001317.1:0-12679 GCA_036584685.1 Rhyacophila sp. Rhy_31_5
ACCAGCCCAGGCTTGAACCTGGGATCCCCGCTTGATAGGCGTGCGCGCTACCAACCTCAGAATTCATCAATGGTTAACTTTTGTATGGAGTTCTTATTAAACGGGACCTAAAAGTCCCATCAGTAAATCAAGGGTTAAGCATTAATGACTAAACAATATAATAATCGTCACCGTAACCATTTCCGCTCTCAAACTTGAGACATGGATTTTCACAGCATGAAGATAAACCTTAATAGATTTTTTGTGAATGTTAATTATTAACTGAACCCATTAGATTCATATTGTATCTCCAAAAACACACATGAACGATATAAACTATCATAGTAAATGTACCACGCAGCTAATAAAACAACTTCCAACTAAAATTCCTATACAGATGAAATACTGTGCATATTATTCATATTAAATTGGACTTTAATATCATGACATAGTTGACTTCGCACATATTACATATAACACTACTTACATAAATTTAAAATAAATCATTTTCATCTTCAAGAAGGTAAAATTGTATACTTTAATAAAATATCTACTACATCATGGTTCGCCCAACTTTTTGAGAAACGGGTCGGATTGAAATGTTTAAAAACGTGGGGGGCTGAACGAAAAATATTCTTATTGAAATCATATTAGATTATTAATTTCCATTGCATCTATAAACAAATACATATAGGAAAATCTTTGGAGTTTTGGATCCGGCCCGTGGGCCGTAGTTTCATGATCGGTGCTCTATCTTTTACATAGGGGTCGTCCATAATCCACGTAACGCTCTTTATGACCACTAACGTCTACATGGCGTTACAAGGGGGAGGTTGGATGGTATAAGTGCATAGGAGTTGATTGTAAATTTCACTCTTATTTAATGTGGAGAGTTATGTAACCTTTGGGAGGAGTGAGGGGTTCAATCTGAATGTCTACATGATGTTACAAAGGGGGGGTAAAAAACATAACCGTCATACGAGTCGAGTAAGGTTATGAAAAATAGTATCAATGTAATTGAGGCGTGTATTTCCAAAGTGAACTCATTCCACTTCAACAAATGTCCGGCAAATGCCAAAAAACTATTTACGGTGTCGATATTACATATTTTTTGTGATATCCAAAGTGTGAGTACACTTTACAATGGCGATAACAAATATGTAATATCGACACCGTAAACAGTTTTTTGGTACTTACCACAAATTTGTTGAAGTGGAATAAGTTCACTTTGGAAATACACCCCGAAATTCAAGGGCTTAAAATCAAACAACGTTATCTACAAAAATGTTTGTTTTTTTAAAATTTGCAATAATGTTATTTTACGTTCTTTGCTACATTATTGTTAAAGAACGGTATGTCAATATTTTCTAGTTTCTTCTAAAGTCGTCTGGAAAGCTTAACGCTATTTACATAAAGTTGGATTTCTTTAATATCAAAAGACTGTATAAGCTGTTAGTGTTCTTGTCACCAGAAAAAACAAATTATTAAACAACAAATTTCAACATTTGAACCTTAGGTTTTAAATAAACATCTCCTTTGTTGAGTACCAAGAAAATAAAAAAAAAACTTTTTTGGCTCTCCTATAAAGTTGCACTTTTGTAGATAGTGTTGTTTAGAAGTCCACGATGTGACATGATATCAATAAGTTTGATAACCGAAATTCGAATCATTTCTCGTATTTTATAATAATCATATGTAACACTTTTGTAGATAACGTTGTTTGACTTTAAGTCCTTGAATTAAAAAAAACCATAGACAAATTTAAAAAAAAACGCTGTTTGATTGTAAGTCAAACATTATTTTTTGAAACATCGATTTAATATTTGGATAAGGACTTAGAGTATTGCTAAGTAATTGTGTTTAATATGCAGTATAAATGTAACGTTTGCCTACAATAAAAAATAAGTTCATTAACAATTAATTCATCTGCCTGTAGAATTTTCCTGTAACCCACCACCCACCACAGTTGTGAAGTGAAACCGAGTCTACGCGATTAGTGCGTTGTTTGCGGTCCGGCAATCGCACCATGCGGTCGGTATGCGGTGTCCCGCAACGCGTAAATACATCAAATATAATTAATGTTTGGCTAGCTTTTCTTCAATAAAAAGAAAACGTGTTGAAATTATCACCTGTGCCCACCGATTGACAGTCTGTATATATTCGTAAATTGTTTAATGCCCGTCATATATACTCGTAAGTATAATACATTTGCGTAGTATCTTCATTTGCCAAATATAAGAAAATATGACCTTCTTCAATTAACATTACTACTGTCAATTGGAAAAGCAAATATGTAAGTAATTTGATATTTTGTAAATATGTACTGTACATATTATAGTTTTTACGAAATGTAGGAGTTTATAAATAGTCGTCAGATCAACAATTTGTCTTTGTCAATATTTTCCTCAGTTAATTTGATGACTACTTTTTTCTCAATATTTTAGTCATAATACTTGGGATTAAACAAGGGGTCACCAAACTTTGAGAAACGGGCCGCATTAATTATTTTATTAACATGGGGAGGGACGGACGAAAATTATTCTTATCGATATCCAATTAGAACATTAATATGCATTGCATGTGTAAACAAACATAATGAGGGGTTAAAATCTTTGGAGGGCCGGATCCGGCCCGTCGGCTTTAGTTCGGTTACTGCTGGATTAAACGACTGGTTATTTTTAACCATCTAAATAAAGGGCCACGGGCATTTTTTTAAGAATTTCAAAATTATTGTAAATAGCATATCTTCATGAATAACCTGAACGCAAAAATGATCACGATGCACATCGTGGTCTACTGATAGCATACTCCTGAAAAAACCAGAAATTTACATGTTTTTGTTACTTTAAATGATTTAAAATTGAACAAACAGGGGTTTTGAACCATGGAAAAAAATACTTCGTACTAACAGATTTTCCCAACATCCATCACGAATTTTTGCTGCACTGACAAAAAAATTCGCCATCGCTACAGATAATAGAGATAAACTTTTCGCAACGTCATCAATACTAACGAAACCTTTTTTTTATATAAAGACTATTTACTAATGTAATGTTTACACGAGAACGGTAACTGAAAGCAGCTTCAACAAGCCATCTAAATAAAACTTGTATGTATATTATTTAAGTTTAAAGTTACACTTCAAAATAGAAGTTATACCGAATACACGAGAATAAAGTAAAAAATGTTATTAACTTTTAAAATAAAGATCGATCGCAAACTGTAAATATGTCAGGTACAAAAGGACCCCAAGCGAGATTCAAACTAGAAAGTGAACATCGGTTTCCATTTCGCTTAGTTATATGTTTTTATCGTTGGATTTAAATATTGACGATTAACTATTATCAAAAAATAACGTATAGTCCTATACAGTTTTGATCATGTTTTAAGAGGAAATCAATTAATGAATATTTTGATGATCATTATATAATTCTCAGATTGATTTTTTCTGTAATATTCGAGACATTCTCCTAATAAATTTTGTTATCAAATTATGTTTTTACTAAGAAAGTACTTTTTTAGAAATAACGTGACGGTGTCGGGTAACCACAAATTTTATCTTAATGAATATTCAATAAATTAAACCGCAGATTTAAAAACATTGTCGGTTATCTTCATAATAATTTAATTTAACTTTGTTAAAATTGCATATTTGACGTTAACTGTATTTTCTCAGAATAAATAGAATCGGAACTTTGGACCGTTGAACATTAATTACTATGAACCACAAATAATTAAATATTATTAAGGGACGTCACAGTAGATTTGGCCAATATTTCCAAGTAATCGGTAAAAATTCCGATTTAGCGAACTTAACTTTGAGCACCCTCTTATGCGAGTATCTCATCAAATAAGAATAAATATAATAAAACCATTTTGAAAAAACGTGTTAAGATTCTCACACTACAATATGCCACTTATTATGTAGCATCTTTTGTGTTAAAAATATTGTTACGAGATTTATAGGGCAAAAGAGAATAAGAATCGACTTTCCAGTTCTCACTCATTTCTCGTCAAAGCGAGCCCACGTCCCGCAGTAATTTATCCATAGACGTCACTTTAAATTCTATTTCACAATGATGCCCTATTGGGACTCGTAATGTGGGTAATAGATTGTCACTATTTTTATTGATCATAAATATTGTTATTTATTGTTTTGAGCTATGTTTCGTATTCTCTGGCATTGTTATTATCTAACCATGCATTTACTAGAGCGTATCGATATCGAATTAAATTCCCATTATTTTCAATCGACAAATATGTTAATCATATTCAACTTACTATTACGCAAGAAGGTAATTGTAACATAATTTATTATATAATATTGGTTTCAACTTCTGCAATTACACTAACATTCGACCCTGTATAGGCAAAAGGGTTTAACCCTCAGTTTTTTTAAAAGTACTTTTATTTGAGAGTCACAATGTAAACGTTTTGTCAAAAGCAACTAAGCCGAAAATTCCGAATTATCATCAAAATTCAGCATTAGATTTTGAAAAAAGAACGACCTACTAAGTTTGTGTGGAATATAAAAAAGCATTAAAGCTCAATTTTAATGCTTTTCCTTTAATAACTTTTTAAATTATCGGATCAGGAAAATAAAACATCAATTTATTTGTCATCATGTACTTCAAGTTTCTTTTAATGTGACTTTGACTAAAAATTATTAAAAAACGTTTTGTTTGCCTCCTGTAAAATTTATTCTGTTTGGGCTAATCCCCTTTGCCTAAACACGGTCGTTATATTGGTGGGCCACCAATCCAGTGCGAAACTACCGATAACGTATCTAAATATATTTACCTTTTGATGAAACCATTATTCGATTCTACAAAAAAAACTTCCGTGGGACTCTTTCGCTCTTTTTTTCTTTTTCAAGCCAAAACGATATCACCTCCGTTCATATGAATTCATATTATGCAGCCATCATGAATCTACTGCTTATTATCTGTTAAGGTTACTAGACTAGAGTATAACCGAAGTCTCGTGTACAAACAACTCGTCTAACTATATTTATTTTCTTAGTCTTTTTAATTATATTGAAAAATGCCTTTTTCACTGTTGAATTTCGTATAATACTTATTCACCCGTTAACATAAAATTGACAACTTGTTCCAAATTAGGCTAAGAATCGAGTATACATCAATGAACGTGGTAGTTCACAAAGAATAATACTTCTTTGTAACCGAAGTGAAATTAGATGTTAGAGATTTTTGTAAAATGTTGGTAGTTAAACAATCCAACAAATGATCCCTGTCTGTGTGTCGATTCTATTTGAAGCTTGAATGTAGAAGTATAGTATTGTTTTATTAACACTTCGGTGCCGGGACTCCTCATGTTGCCCCAGATCACCAAACATCAAACGACACATGATTACGGATATTTGTTTACTTTTCCATATACACTGCGAGATTGAAGATATTTTAAGAGTTGTTATTTTTATGAGTGATAGTTGTTAATTATTAGCTCAACCATTTTCAGTTCATGTCTTGGCAACAGATACAAATGAACAAACATTTATTTTAAATACAGCTACGGAGCTTGAAACTGCGACTCCCGCTTGCTAGTCGGACGCGCTATCCACCAGTCTAACAAAGTATTTACTGTTCGCCGAGTGATATCTACCACAAATATGATGCGATATAAGAAACATTTACATAAAATAATCTATACTGATAAATAACTTAATAATTAATTAAATGAAAGGCAATGGGTTCATAATCGGTGTTAGAAGAGAATCGTACAATTAACATTCAATTTCCAGGGTAACATAATTGATTCTCTGGTGTTTTCTTTGTTCTTAAAAATAAAATAAATGTACTAATTACTAATCACAGAGCTTAAAATATATATGAAGTTGTTCTAAACACATTTCTTGATGGACGATCTTTGTTATGAACATATTATATGTATGCAACGCTAAAATTGTCGCAGAGTTATTCAACTATCTTGTCGATTTGTATGAATTTTCATTGACACACAGACACTGGACGCGATCACTTTGAGATAAGTCATCAATAAATAAATACCCCTTCGGTAGAAAACTGTATTCAAAAAAGTTCATTAGTAGGCGTATTTTAGTGCTGGCGTGGGTGCTAGGCAGTAAGTATTCCACAATCGCCCATACAAAATAAATGACATCACGATTCGCTCTCCCGGTTCTCAGGCGTTTGACGCTACCTATAGATTTACAGTTTATATGTAGGTACACATATACGGAGTTAATAATATCCATTATGTGAAACGCCAGTTAGTCTGCCAGTACTTATTAAGGTACTCGTTCAAATCTTGAATGACTCTTGTACTGGCCGGAGTCGTGAAAAAATGAATTGGTCCAGTGAACGTGAAGCTTAGGTTCATCGAATACTGCCAAATTAAATTATACAAAGATTTGTGTATAATCAAAATAATAAACCTATTGGTCGAGTCGACGATAATTATTTGCATGTAGAGCAATTATTGTGATATCAAACAAGAGAGGGCTCAATAGCAATTGTAATAAATACGTAATTATTCCGTAAATGAATCAGTGTTCCGGCAATCCGTGACGACAATACAATATCGTCAGACGTGTGAATTATTTATTTGTGTTGTATGAAATTCGTGCCACTTTTGACCGAGTCGGCATTTTCGCATGGCAGGATCTTCGACGTGCTGCCAGGTTATCAACACTAACGTCTGCAAAAATACACAATGAATATAAGAGTCACACGTTGTGCTCGGTATAGCACATGTCTTCAGTTGTAGACTCGAAAAACAAAAGAAAATCTCCATAATAATGTATTGCTTTTATTGTATTCTGTAATTTGAACATGTATGATGTTTAAAAGAAATTCATTGTTTATTAATCTCGTATTGCCGTAACTCAGGCGTATAATTTTAATTACTTTTTTTATTCTCTCAATTTAACTGGTGGGTATCCCGTTGAAATCCTTTTTGGCTGTTTTATCATGTATGTAAATGCTTTCCATGTTGCCCACACTACATAATGATTGTCTATTTTATTATACATTTTAATTGTGGCCGAATTCATCCAGCTTACTTCACCTATTTATTTTATACAGCCACATTTTTATATCCACACTCCTATATTAAAACTATCCCATTAGTAAATTGCACCTTTTCTTATGAAACTTTTTTGTTTCTTCAACAATGGCTGTCGTTTTCTGCATTTTCTGGATTTTCAATAATTACTTCGCTTTCTCTTATGTAGTCCTTGAATATTATTACACTTTCCACGTTGTATTCATGCTTCTTTGTCCTCCGTTTTGACACGACCGAAATCTAATCTACTTTTGTCTCCTTTCTTCCCCGAAGATTCTTCCTTTAAAAGTTGTCGCATGGCATATACCAAATATTCTAGCGCATATTTTTTTTATTGAGTATGTGCAGCTTCTTATTTAAATACTTGTAAATCGTACGCTTTCTATTAAATATTCGTATTTTTTATGTAATATTTAAGCAATCGGCTGTTGTACTTTCTCTAAATATTTTCTGCTAATATTGAATTCAGCTGTGTTGCATTGTTATCGTTTCCCAATTGACTTTTGTTGTTTTCTGTTTCTCGCATATTTATTATCAACATTATCGGCAATCGGAATAACGTTAACCTTTTAACTTGCTACGTTCGCATGAGTAAGTTAAGTCTCCCGCGATCGCGTGTTGTTCGCGAATGGACGTGATGTCATCGACGGTTTTAAAGCCTCTTACTTTTAGCGAAGCAGCTTTGCAGGTGTAGTTTACCTTTATGGCAAATGAACCAAAAAAAGCACTCTTGGAAACGTTGGTTGAACGTTTTATATGGATTTTAATTCTTCAATGAATGAACCGAGGATAGAGTCTTGTCTCGGCTAATTCGATGTGTTTACAGCATCCGATTAATTACAAGTTAATGATGATAAAATATATTTCAACAATAATTTAGGAATATATTATTTATTCATTGGCCCGGCCCGTTTTGTGCTAGTTAAATTTGTTGTCTTTCGTTTATACCAAAATTATTATTCCTCATGCATTATTTGTGCGCGAATGGGCGTGTTTTACCGTAGTATTGAAGTATTAACATTATTGTTTGGTGACAACCACTAAACTATTTTAGTACGTTGGTAATTTCATGTTCTCTCATTTGCATTTAATGCTATTTGCCGAAGTTGGATCATATCGAAAATCAACACTGCCTCACTCCGGCAATCGTCTTTCGACATCAGTGCATCTATAGGGAAAATTCCATACCTAAGAATTCATTTTCTTCTCTCGTAAACCGTTAGTTCTTTACATCTGCATATTAACAGGAATCATTATTATTTTTACACATATCGATGCATTTTTAAGCACTTGACTGAAAAGATGACGAAATGCCTATTGTCCGAATAATGTCATAGTATTACGTCAAATCGTTCGTGCAAATAAGACAATTAATATTGGATCGATATTCTGTTTTTAGTACGAAATTGTCGATGGCATAACTCGATTAATTATTCTTTCTTTTTATATTACGTCAATGTTTATTGTAATTGATTTCGCTTCTATATTACTCCCTTAGCGTATATGTGTATAGCATTGTTTATTTAATTAGAGAATTAATTCATAATAAGCCAAATACGATCTGAGCTACAATTGTTTGTATATGTCGTATATGCAACGATAATTTAGTTCTCTATTATCATTGAAAATAAAACAAAAGAGCGAATGAGAACTGTCAATGTGTCAAATTTGAAATTGGAATTTATATTTTTTGCCGTTGCCTGCCTGCATGACATGATGTCAACACATATTATCTATCGAACTGATTCAATATACGAGTACAGCAGAACCTATGCAAGAGACACTAGCTTCATCTGGCGGCTTACCCGAGGGTTACACGCATTATTATTATTTAGTTTAAAATAATTTCGTCTGAAATTGTGTGTACTCAAGTTCTATTACATATTTATTTATAATGATTACGCAGCATACACGCATAGTAGATAAATTCGTATACAACTCTGACAGAGTGGGTGGGTGTGCTTTCAAGTATTTTTGGGTGTGTTCGAATACATATTTCTAAGTTGAATGTGAAAAAATATTAAGTCTAATTATGTTGTAAAATGTTATTTAGGCAAGTGACGCGTGTCCTTATAAAAATGCAATAGCCAGTGTTCATTTGTGTCCGGGAGAGTGTCCATAAATATTTACAATGTTGGCATCAACAATAATGAAGGTGTGGCATGGGCCACAAAAACTTCAAATCTCAATTAATTTATAACGTCTATTATTTAGCAGACACTGGCAACACTACAAAATTAAATTATCAAGGCATTGTTTGAATTTAGAACTTACGTAGCTATGCAACATGTGTCTGGTTTCCTATACTATATTTTTGGGGATTTACGTTGTATAATATAAATATCATAAAAAATAATTTATTCGATACTTAAAATAATGCATATTTATATTTTTAATCTCATTAATAAATTATTGAACTGCAATAAATTAAAACTAATAGTGAAATAGTAATTTTGTAGCTATATTTCATATTTTTAGTGTCCTGTAAATCAATTTAAAAATCGCCCTCGTAAGGGAGTAGATAGCACACCTGACTCACGAGCCTGGGGGTTAGTGTTCAAATCCTGTAGCTGGAATAATTGCACAAGTTTTTTTATTTGAAATCAGAATATGGATCGAATTGGTTGAGCTAATTAATTGACAATTGTCACTCATAAATAAACTGTAATACTCTTCATATTGCTGATATCCATGCTTTATCCATCATATACATCGTTTTGGAGCGTCTATGGTTAAAAGAAAATAATAAATTAATACCTGAGTATGACCACATAAAACTTTTCATTTTTGCAATTATTCGAATTCCTTATATTGGCTGCGTTGTTATGCTTTTTTAAATAATATAATCGCACTCGAATTAAGCATATTTAATCGCCTTTATTGGAGCCTACTATTAATAAATTATTTTTAATAATTCCATTTTATACCACATTGTTTGCGAGGAAACCTGGTCATAAGTGCATTATCTATGCCTCCACAAAGGAAAATTCTCATCTAATCCGCAGCGGGAAACGCAGATGACAGTCCTTCCTTTAGATGATTTTTATTGTCGTCTGTCGAAATAATTTGCGCATTCATTTATGTTTGTCTGTTTTCCTGCTACGCAATTAATTAATCACCAAACAGACCCGCAACCGACGTTTTAAATACACGTTTACATCGTCTAGTGCCGCTTAGCATTTGTGCAAAGACCCGTCTACACTACCCGAAGATCGTATGCTTTACGCACATGCTGTGTGATACTGCGTGGGTCAGCAAGTGCGCTTCTCACTCTGTCCGTATTGGCATTATTGTCACAACAAGACGTAAATCAATGCGTTATATACGAATATAAGACAGGGCGGGGCTACCGATGTATTATTTAGATTTTCCTTTTTTTTATTAATCTTTAAAAACAAATATTTTCATACATAATGGAAAAATGGTTGCTCAAGCTGGTAGTAGTTAGCTGGCAGAGCATGTTATGAGTAGAAAAAAAAACATTTTACAGATCAGAGTAGGATATTATTGATCAAACCAGTAGTTGGCAACCTTAATAAACGTAATAGCGAACTACACATAGTGTACGCATTTTCCTATTGTTGTCATTTACTACATGGACTACTTCTAGCGATATTTAACTGGAGCTCTTAAGAGGGCCACCGTAATAATGTCGTGAGCTACCAGTAACTCTCGAGTGACAGATTGCGGACCAGAGGAGGTTTAGAGACTAATCACTGCGATATATCGGCGTTTTAGAGAAGTGAATAAAATTAATTACACACGCAATTATCTTTAGATATTTTTTATTAAAAAAGTCATAAGAGACGAGGTCGAATTCTCGGTGGTCGCGGGGAGTTTTTGGCCCGCGGGCCGTAGTTTTAAGACCCTATTTCAGATGATAAATATTTCACGCTTGTGGATAGTGGATAGCACATCCGATTTACGACCCGTGTGTCGCGGGTTCAAATTCCGTATTTGGCCAAAATTATACAAGGTTTTTCTTGTGAATTTGGAATCAGCAGCAAATGTTTTAAGCTAATAATTGACAATTATTACTCGTAAACAATCTGTCAAATCAATCTTCAACCTGTGAAGATCCATATGCACGATTTCGGAGCGGATATGATTATAAAAACAATTTCCCAACAGTAGTAACGTATGAACTCAATTTTCGATTGATTTATTGATTCGCTTGCTACTTCAAATATCAGAAACGGTAGCCTCTTCTCCATAGTATTATGATTCGCCATGAGACATTGACATTTAGAAAGGAAAGGTGTGTGATTCACAATCATTTGGCGCGAAATAATAAAAAATATCTGGGACGTACGAGTATGTCTAATTTTTTCTCACTCACGTGTGTCATTCATTACAGGTGTGTGCCAAAAAGAATAGTCCGTTTTATTCTACTGTGATATTATGTGTAATTTCTAAAAATAACCAGTGTTATTAAAGTAGTGTTACGTTTTTGATGTGTGTACGTGTGAATCGTCGGCCACATTAGCTGTGATAGTATGGTCGAAAATGGAGACAAATATACAATATTCCTATAAGTTCGCGCGCCATGACGATTCGGATGTGAATCTGTAACTAAGTGACAGTCATCATCAGTGCTATTCTTTGTTCCCAGCGAACTAAAATTAGTGATGAGTTCATCAATAATCTTACACAACTATAGATTGTCTGTAAATAATGCGGTATTAAAATCATCACGGACAGGAAGCGTGCTATAAAATATGTGTTTTATCTCTCGTACAAATTTTAAGTATTTAATTCCATTAAATTATAAGTAATGAAATATAAAGTGCAATGAAGGATGTTGCAGAAGGAATCTCTTGCTATAATTCTATATAAAACGCGTTTTATTTTCTAATTTACAATAATAGTTAAACGCAAATTAAGTAGACGAAATTTTATCTTGACAAAACCAACAAACCCTTACTGATTAATAAATTGAAACACAAATAATATCTGCTTATTAAAATCGTCTTGGAACACGTATTTGGTCGAATAGCTTGTTGTATCTTATATTATATAATCAGCGATAAACGAAACAATTTAACCCGGCGTCTAACGCGTTTTTCTCGCGATAAACTGTCAAGTAACTGGTGGAAAGTTGCTCGCTCCGGTGTGAAAATTCGACATCGTAATTCGGCCGTTATGGACAGCGTCATGATGACGACGCCCGCCAATAGGCTGCGACCTCGCGTACGCAGCAGCATGAACTCGATGTGCGCGCGCAGCTCGTCGAAGCAGGTGAACCACCACACATACCCGAAGATATCTGCTTCTCATCATGGCCATCGGATGGTCGGTTACAGCGGTGCCAGGAGGGAGTCAGCGAGGCCAGTTTTCCACAAGTCGGGCTCGTTCTCGTCGTCGCGGCTGGACGTTCCGCCGATCTGCGACGCGCTCGGGTCGCCGACCGTTTTTGAAAATGGCGGGAAAAAGGCCGAACCGGAAATCGTCAGGAATGCCAGCGCGGGAAGTCGTCTCAACGGCAAGATGGCTAGGTTAGTACACTGACACTATACATTCTGGTTTGGGTCCTTCTAATTAACTAGGTATTTTAAAGTTACTAAAATCATCTATGCAACTTCTTTACGATACCTAAATTATATTCATATATAGGGTTTTCCAATAAGAGGTGTTATTTTGATATTCAAAGAAAAATGCC
>JAPMAG010001318.1:0-12678 GCA_036584685.1 Rhyacophila sp. Rhy_31_5
AAATTACACCAACCTCTGGCAGACTATCTAAAATACAGCCTATTGTCGATCATTTGCTAGGAAAATTTAAAAGTCTATATAAACCTATGCCCCGTAGACCACTTGTCGAAATTGTTTCCCCCGAATATTGAATTTGGGAGTCCACGAGATTCAAACGGGGGACCACTGACGTATATTTCCATTTGAATCTCGTGGGCCCCCAAATTTTTTTCTCGCTGGTATGGACCCCCAGCGAGTCAAAATCAACCCATAAAGGTCCACATAGACCACTTTCGGAATCTGTAAATTCTAAATTAAATATATCTGAAAATGGTTGATGAAAAAAAATAATTTGTCGCTCATTTATTTTTCCAGATCCTTTGTATAGATGAAGCCACGGCGAATGTTGACCAAGAAACCGATCGCCTTATTCAAGACACCATACGATGCTCTTTTAGAAAAAGCACCGTCATCACCATCGCACATCGCATTAGCACCATACTCGACTCGGACAGAGTCCTCGTGATGGCAGACGGTCAGATTGCCGAGTTCGACACTCCCGACAACCTGATGGAAAATCCTGATTCACATTTCTATCAACTTTTGAATCAAGAAACATAATGAAATATGAGACTGAGTGAAAATAGATTTTAAAAATTGTTTGACATCATTATTAGAACTAGATTTGATATCTGTTAATTAATCATTTTTTCACATACAACTTTAAAAATTTTCTTTTAATATATTTGGTTTCGAAGAGATACTCGTATATATGATAAAAAATTTCTTGCTACCTATTCTTTCGACTGTTTTTCATACCATGCCGAAATCCTTCGGAATGGATATAATCTTAAAACTATAATATGTAGCAGTATTCCAGGAATTCATACGCTAGATTTACTTCTAATTGAAAAATCTAATAGTGTTATTAGTGTTATCTATAATAATAGTCGAGGATATCATTTATTGATAGCTTTAAATTCATTAGAAAGATTGTGATATGAACCAAACTTATGAAAGTAGGTACAGAGTTTAATTTATAATGCAAGGGAGCTCTGAAGTTTAAAAATGTAACGTGAAGCATACATTTAGGTTAATGAATATTAAATTATTTCATATAAGTATTTCTTTGTTCGTTATTAAGATTGCCCCTCATTATATATTGCATTTTTATCCTTTTCAATTATTAAATCGAACTGAAAAATTTCCAATAATATACATAACTCATAGGGAAATTACTAAAATAAGGCTGCAGTGAATTCACATATCTTTTCAGGTCTAATTTCATACACACATAACTGAGTAGATTTTAGAAAAATAATTTCTTCTTTGTCTTTCTTTAACCATGTCACACCCCTTAACGTTGAATACATCCGGTGGATGATTGACTTGAAGAAAAGGCATGCCCGGTTGAAATGCGATTCAGGCATTTTCAGCAAGAGGCTAAACTAAGTCCAGCATCTCATATTCACTTGGGATGTGGTGAAAAGTAATTTATCTAAATTAGATTAGACAAGGCCTTTTTATTAAATTTTATAACCTGATTAATTTTGTACTTTGTTTATCTGCTCTGCATTGTACTGCGAAATCAGTTGAAAAATCAATTATAATGGTTGTTTTTTTATTTAAGTTGTAGTTTTTACAAATGAAATTGTGATGTATAAAATTTTTTTTTAAAACGCCGATTTTTATTTACATTATTAATACTCTTAGAAAAATTATTTTGATTATTTTTGATAGTCTCCTTATATTTACTGTGTTTATTAGTTTTTATTTATTTAAGTTAATTATTTGTCATTAATTTGAGCCATTTTGTAAAATCGATCCAGTAGAGTATTAATTCATAGTAATATAAAATGCGTAATAAGAAAAGACAATTGTGACTTATTTGAAAAATACTGGAACAGAATGCGTTATGTTGTCCGATACTTTAGTATATATTAATATCTCCAATGTATTCTTTTTTCACTGTAAATAAAAATACATCAGGACTATGAGATATCGAAACATAATATACAAGGGGTGTATTTCTAAAGTGAACTTATTCCATTTCAACGAATTTGTTGGTTTATCGAATATCCATTTTTGTCAAAATCAACAATATAATGCTTATTGATTTTTTTTTATCAAAATGCACCGAAATCATTTATAAAAATAGTATATATTTTTCTAAAACCTCATAAACTAATAATTATTCCATGCTGGTTTCAAAAATTCCGTATTGAGTGAGCTATTTGTATCGAATATCACAGTTGATTTGACCATATTGTAACAATCTTTTCGGTTTGGTTTTTCGAATATCATTTAGCCAACCAAATTACAATAGCAGATACACGGCCATCTCACTGTCATTTGCACTTTCTCATTCTTTTAAATGGCCGACGACACAGAACAAGGATATTCGACATACCAATCTTGAGTGAATTGTGTCTAATTCTAAGGGAGCGCTAAAAATTATCGATCATCCACGATGCGTATTTGTAAACAAAATGTATTTTCAATGAATTAGATTGTTTGTACTGGTATTATATACCGTAATTTTATTCTTGAATAATACAGCAATCATATTGTTTTAATTAAAAAAATAGCTCAGATACCTTCAAGTATTTAAATATAAACTAATGAAATTTGTTTTTCGTCTCCTGGACATTTGACATTTGGTCTATTCGACAAACCAATCCTCAGACGACGAAATACCAAAAAACTGTTTATGGTGTCGTTATAACATATTTTTTTATTATTGACATTACAAATTGTGTTTCACACTACAAATAAATGTAACAAAAAAATATGTAATATCGACACCGTAAACAGTTTTTTGGTATTTGCCACAAATTTGTTGAAATGGAATAATTTCACTTTGGAAATACACGCCTCATACAATAGCTAAGTGTTACTTCCTTTGTATAACTGATTTTACTAATTATCTATTGTCATATCTGTGTCATTTATTGTATATTGACTATTGAAGTTTCAAGTCATGAATAACTTGTACAATTAATCTTCTCCTTAAAATGATATTCGCTTACTGTCTTCAAATGTTTCTTCATCTTTTAATATTTTAACAGTACGCCATAAAAATGCTGGATTTGTTATAATCTTGATGCATATTATGATAGCTCGCTTGACGAAGATTTTCCATCGGAGCCCGATGACTTATGCTGTATTTTTATGCCAAAATTGTATTCTATTGGTAAATTTTACTTTGAAGCTATAATAGCGTATTTAGATAAATCTTATAAATGTTCCACTGACTGAGGCCAGCAGTCCTGGGTTATGTTATATAGTAGAATATGAAATGTGTATCCCATGATAAAACGAAAGCATATTTTTAACATAATTCTGTTTTTTTTTTCAGAAAATAGATTTAAATAAAATTTTAGTTTTGAAACATTTTTAACTGAAATCATGAATTATTTTTGTATTGTGAAGAATCAAAGGTATTTTTTATTTTTAAAATTTGTTTCATCCATATTAATCATTACATATCACTAAGTCATAACCGTGGATTTTCTGGTTTATTTCACATATTTCTCTCCTTTGGAGTTTTGTAGTTGAAATCAATATAATCAAAAACATCTTCTTCAGATGTAATTTCAACGGCTTCTCCTGGTACACCTGAAATATTAAAAATGCTATCTGGTAAACTCGACTACATATAGAAGTACATTATACGTGTTGTTGATTTTCAAATTTAAAATTTCAATCCATGATCTGCATTCCTTTAATTTTGCACTGTCAAGTGGTCAAGTGGTACATTTATAATATGTATTATTTTCATGTATTGTAAATAATAATGACAATTTACCATATTTTATAAAGATTTTTTGTATTTTTATGAAAACGTAGTAAAATAAAAAAATAAAAGAAATGATTTCTAAATCTTTTTCCTAACCAGTTACCTCTGTATATAATTGAGTTCATGCATTAACTCTTGAAAATATTAATAACTTTTATTTCATTTAGTTATCGGAGCAATGTAATTGTAAAATTTACCAACAGCAAAAAGTTGACAATTGAATTTGAAAACAAACGTGGTGATTATTTACCTGTACATCCTATTGGTCTTAAGCAGTATTCATTTAAAGTGAAGCGTTTTTCCAATGCGTGCGCTCTCATTGTTTTATTAAATACATCACTCCCGGTAAAATATAAAGTGGCACAGTAATATTGATCAAAGGGGGTGAATCGTATATCCAATCTGCGGGATGCAGATTCATTACTGAATTTACAAACTCCCTGTAATAATAAGCAAAATGAAAATGAGACTTTGTAAGGAAACACAGTACTCTCTGCTAAAATTATTTGAAATGATTGGTCACCTATGTACCGTCTTGGGAATATAGTAGTATAAGTACTGAATTGAAAATAGGTTTAATTTAAAAAAATCATGTAAAACACTTACCATGAACTTTGTATCTCCCAAAGACAGTGTATTAGTTACAATGCTTTCATTTTCCAAGGCAGTAACTATACTTTTTAATAATAATCCTTTTTTAGACTTTGGTGTATCGCTTGTGCTAGTATAAGATGGGTGAGTAATTAGAACATCAATATCTCCACTGGTTGCTTTTCCTCTTCTGTCAAACATTAAGAATAAAATTGAGGGCTTAAAGTCAAACAACGCTATCTACAAAAGTGCAACTTTAGGGGAGAGCCAAAAAACCTCTTTTTTATTTTCCTGGAACTCAACAAAGGAGATGTCTATTAAAAATCTAATATTTAAATAATATAATATGTTGTTGTTATATAATTTGATTTTTCTTCTGACAGGAACGCTAACAGCTATACTTTTTTCTTTTAAGCATATCCGCTCCGAAACGAAGCATATGGACGGATCTTCACAATGTAAAGATTGTTTCGACAGTTTTTTTTTACGAGCAATAATTGTCAATTATTAGCTCAACCATTTCGGGTTCGTGTCCTGGCTACAATAAAAATTAAGAGAAACAGCTATACAGTCTTTTTATATTAAACAAAAGTAACTTTATGTAATTAACGTTAAACTGTACAGAGGATTTAAGAAGAAACTAGAAAAGATTGACTTACAGTCGTTTGACAATAATGTAGCCAAGAACGTAAAATAACATCATCACAAAAAAAAAAAAAAAGCATTATTGTAGATAACGTTGTTTAACTTTATACCCTCGAAATATAATTTACTAAAATGTACTCATAGCAGCAATTTCAAGAGCCTGAATTCCAGTGGATTTATTTTTTGTGAAAATCGGATAATTCAATCTTTACGGCTCTTCTTCAATAAACATACTGATGTCAGACTGTTACCAGAATATACTTAATCTAGTATCCATTATAATAAGTTCATAACATTGAATTTCGATATGCGTTTGTATTCAATATTACCCTATGATAAGTATTTTTTCTATACTACCAATTTAATATCCGTAGGAATTTACTTACCTATAGCTTCCACAAATTGTTACAGTAAAAGTGGGGTCTAATTGTAAAATATTTTTTTTCAATTTAGCCTCGATATTTTGAATTTCCGATCGCGGAATAGGTTTTTCGAAATCGTCAAAATATCTGAAAATACATGAGTAATAATCTTATTTCCAATTCAGTACTCAACCTCAAAAACTTGGTGAATATTGATAATAATAGTAGTACCTGAGGCCAATTTTTTGATGATGATTTAGTTTTTCATTATTACTTTTTAACTCTTCCAAATTGGTTATACCTTGATTGACTAGTTCTCTCGCTTTTGCCGGTCCGATACCGCTGACTCTGGTTAAGAGGGAAATCGCTGTACTGCTCACATCATCGTGAATCTTTTCCAACTTTGCCAACTTGCCTGTTTCTAAAAATTCTTCAATTTTTTTAGCGATTTTACTGCCGACACCGTTCAGTTTTATAGCTTCTTCTCCAGATTTTATTCGAGTGGGGTGAGCGGCTAGCACGCTGGACGCTTTTCGGTAGGCATTGTATTTGTGAATGTTTCTATTCACATTTTTTTCATATTCTGCCAGTTCACTTAAAAATTCACAAAAATCATGATTCAAGTTATCTTCGCTTGGAGCTTTTCGTTTACTCATCTTGTTTTCATTATAAAATAATTTTATATTACTTTATAATTACAATTTTGACATGTATCGAGTAAACAAAAATACAATCAGTGCTGCTAAATGCGAATTATAATATAATTCGCATCTAGCAGCACTGATTGTATTTTCAATATAATATGTACGCGAAAATTGAGGCTATATTTTTCAAACATCTAATCAAATTTTATAGTAGTTTAAGTTTCAACAAAAGCATCGATATACATTTTTTTATTTTCGTGAAAAAAAAGGAATATCAGAACATTTTTATTTATTAAATATATCTAATTATTTTGTAAAAATATGTTTCAATATCAAATTGTATGTTATGTTATGATTAATATAAAAAAAACTTTTATATCGTAAATAAATAAAGATTATACAATAAAATTAAAAGATCAATCACATGGGTACAATTAATTCAAGTTCACAAAAAGGAATTGGTTGAAAAGCTTGCAATCCTACAAGTAGTTTTATAGTATGGCAAGAGTTTGGTTATTTGTCAAATGAATTTATTTTGGTTTAGAGTTTAGATAATCTTATAATGTCGGGGATGAATGGATCCTCGTCGGATAAAATATTGGCAAAGCTGAAAGAGTATTTCGGCCATCGAAAGTTTAAAAGCGAACTCCAAGAACAAGCTATCAGAGCTATCGCTAAATGTAAGAGGTGCAGTTTTATACAGAACCCATTTCTCCCGCCAGGTTTAAAAATGTGTAAACATATAATATAATTGTGCATCGGCATTTAATAGAATGTTTCTCTATCTCTAGTTCTTAAGAAATATGATTTCTTCCGAATTTAATTTTCTTTTACTAATCGTTAGGTTTGGATAATGCAGCCCTATAATAGTAGACAAACTTGAAAAGTTCCCAAATTTTGCCAATATTAATGACTATCGTTTTTCTGTTATACGACCTTTATGCTTATTAGCTATTACCAAAAAAGTATACATATAATTCTAACGTGAAGTACGCCCTATTTTTATATGTACAATTTTTACCATTTTTCTAAGCATATCTTAATGTACCTGTTATCTATCTTTCAGACAAACAAGATGTTTACGTATCAATGCCTACTGGTTCTGGAAAGTCTCTTTGTTTTCAATTACCCGCGATGTTGCATGAAAATAAGCTGGCAATTGTATTTTCACCTTTATTGGCTTTAATAAAAGACCAACTCGATCATTTGGCAAAACTCAAGATAAACGCTGAATCAATAAACTCCAAGATGGGTACGAAAGAACGAGAGAGAGTAATTAATGATTTGAGAAGTATGAAGCCTAGTACAAAGTTTCTGTATGTCACTCCTGAACAAGCCGCCACTGGCACGTTTAAAAGTTTGTTGGACAATCTTATCAAATACAATAAATTATCCTACATGATAGTTGATGAAGCTCATTGCGTCAGCCAATGGGGTCACGATTTCAGACCGGATTATCTGAAATTAGGAAGTCTACGTTCTCAATACACCTCCATACCTTGGATAGCATTGACTGCTACGGCAAGCAAAGAAGTAGTGAAGGATATTGTATCGAATTTGAAGCTGTCCAAACCTCTAGCACAGTTTAAGACGCCTTGTTTCAGAAATAACTTATTTTATGATGTTATATTTCAAAACTCTATAGTAGATGAGTTTGACCACTTAAAAGATTTCATATTGCGATCAATTGGAAAAGAAGATGAAAGTGTTAAATTAGTAAGTATCTATCTATTCCTACAATATTTTTATTCATTGATTTTCAATTGATGCATAAATAATACCTTAAGTTCTTAGGGGTCGTCCATAAACCACGTCACACTCTTGAGGAGGTGGGAGGGGTGACCACCGTCTACATGGTGTTACATTTAATTTTTATTGTTACATAACACTTTTAAGTCACCCTCGTTGGTGAGTGGATAGTGGCATCCGACTCACGAGCCGAGGGTCATGGATTCGAGGCCCATGCTGGTCGCATATTTTACAAATATTTATTCATTTGTATTGTAGCCAGGACACGAACTCGAAACGGTTGAGCTAATAATTGACCATTATTACTCATAAGAAAAAAAACTGTCAAAATAATTTTCACATTGTGGAGATACATATGCTTCATTTAGGAGCGGACATAGTTAAAAAAAAAATACTTATTTGAAATTCCACAAAATTTCATTCCTATTTAATGTGGAAAGTTACGTACCCTTTGAGAGGTTGGTTCAAACTGAATGTCTACATAGCGTTATATGGTAGGGTAAAAAATGTTACTTGGTTTATGGACGACCCCTTAGTGAATCATTTCAAATTTTAAATTTGAAGAAAAAAAATTGTTTTGAAATGAAATAATCAAGAAATCGCATTTTCTCGTATGAATTGGAGTATTAGAGTATGGAGATTATTTTAAAAAGAAAATTCTGTGATAGTTATTATTATTTTGCAGTTTTTAATATACAAACAACATACAAATAAATGAAAATTCAAATCACATGCTTAGTAGACTGCTGTCCAGCCATGTGCCTCTGAAACGCAGGTTCGATCCCACAGGTGGTGGAAATTGTTGAAATGTATTTAAAATCTGGAAATGAACCCACATAGTTTACTAACTGCCAGCAATTAATATTAACAACTAAGTCTGCTTGGTTAGGCTAGTGAATAACGCCTACACCTAGCAAGCGGAGATCATGGGTTCAAAACACATGACTACCGCTTGCAAAAATTTTTCAAATGTTTATTCATTTGCATTGTAGCCAGGACACGAACCCAAAACGGTTGAACATTTATTTCAATAATTTACAATTATTACTCTTAAAAATAAACACTGTTAAAACTATCTTCACATTGTGGAGATCCGTGTGCTTTGTTTTAGAGTGGATATGGTTAAAGGAAGAGTTAATAACTATTGTTCATAGTAAGAAATTTTTAAACATTTGTTAAACTGAGAAGATATCTGTGTTCTGTTTTGGTACCACCTTAGATCCAAACCATGATGTAATGTAAATTTGTAATAACTATTGTGCTTAATTGCTTTTGTTTTAGGGTAATAGAGGATGCGCCATTATTTATTGCCGAACAAGAGAATCAACTCAGGACATAGCCTCTATTTTAACTAAAAAAGGATTGCATACAGTAGCATATCATGCGGGTATGTTTTGTGAAATTTCACTTTTTTCGATGGGTATATGCTGAAAGATTTGAATCTTTTTTCATGAAATAATGGTTTATCATATTTCGACCCTCTTTAGGCAAAAGGGCGTAATCCTCAGTTTTTTGAAAAGTGCTTTTATTTGAGAATCAAAATGTACACAACTAAATACACATTCTGTCAAAAGGAATTGATCCAAAAATGCCGAATTTATTATTGAAATTCAGTATAAATTTTGAAAAAAAAAAGGAATTAAGTCTGTATGGAGAGGAAAAAAACATTAAACCTCATGTTTAATGATTTTCTTTTAATAACTTTTTTAATTATCAAATCCAGAAAATAAAACACCTGTTTATCTGTCATACACTTCAAGTTTGTGTAAATGTGATTTTTACTAAATTTCATTAAAACATGTTTTTTGTGCCTCCTGTATTTTTTTCTGTAAGGGTTAAACCCTTTTACCTAAACACAGTCGTCGATATTTATTTATTTTTCAAAAGAATTATAGCACAAATATTTCTGTTCATTTTCCATTTTGGATTTGATGCTGAACAAACATCTATCGATGAAATCACTCTTTTCTTTTTATGAAACAAACATAAACTTTTGATTGTCAAGTTATATAGCAAATCCATGAGTTAAAAGTAAGTTATTTAATAATATTTTTAGCCATGTACCAAGAAAAATAGCAATTTTTCATCATCACAGTCACTTTTTTTCCAAATAATTATAGAATACAAGAATTGAATTGCATTGCATTTATTTTCATTTTAAAAACGATGTGACAACCAAAATCCTCATTCGATCTCTAATTTAATCATTAGAATTATAATGTAGCCTAATTATTTATGAAAATTTTCGAATTTTTGATTTATAGAAAACAACTTGAAGATAGAGAAAAGAAAATGATTGAGTTGTGCAAGAGTGAAAGTGAAGAAGAAGAGGAAGAAGTGCTTACAAAACTAGATACGAATGAAAATCAAACTGATAAAATCTTAAGCGATACAAAAGAACTAGAAAATATATCGACAACTTCTCCCGACATTGCCGGCACCTGCAGAAATCTTATTAATCAATTTGACGAAGTGGAAAATTCAGATCCAGCCAAGTCTGTCGTTGATAATTCAAAATACACTGACAGTGAGGAAGTTGAAAACAATGTGAAGATTATACAAGAAGCCGAAATGAATGATTCTCAAAACACCGAAGAACTGTTTAATGCATCAAACACTTTGAAATATAGTAATGACATAGAATGTGAAGTTGATAAAAAATCAGCTGAAAAGTCTGACATTAGTCTTCAAACTAACGTCGAAGGCATTCTTCTAAATCAAAAAAACAGTCACAATAATATAGAAAAACCACATTTGATCAATGATGAAATATGTAATGTTCCTGATGAATCCTATGATGCTATGAATGTAATTGAAAGGGCTGTTGAAACAGATGTTAATATCGATCATGATTCTGAAAAGTGTAATAAAAATAATTCTGAAGACGAGATAACCAATTTTGAAGAATCTGAACTGTTTCTCAAATACAACTCGAAATCTCAGCCGTGTGGTGGTGAATATACTCATGTTTTTTTTTTTTTTATCCAGATATCGGCATTTTTACTTGGCTGATTTTCTTTCGATTGCCTAAACTCTTATCATTTAGTGAATTTGAATAATGATATAATTAGATATGCAATACTTCAAAATATGCTAGTCCCCTGGGAAGATAGTAACTTCTGGCCTAATTTTCAGGCTACAGATTTTTTTGATATTAAAATGAATACAAATTAAAAAGAAACGTTTGTACCTTATTGAATTATATATTTTCCATCAATATCTCTGATACTTCGCCTCTCTATCTATGAGAGTAAGTCTGGAAGAGTAAATATTCCTAATTTTAAAAAAACCGGGGATCTTGAAGAACAAAATTGCTCAAGAGTCATTTTAACACTGTTTACATGTCGAAGTTTCCTATATCTTAAAAAATGTTCCAATGATCAAAACAAGTGATTGTCGGAAGCTTTGAGTACAGAGAGTGTAATAAAAACTCCCAACTGAACTCGGATCTTTTTTCAAATGTCTTGTTGCACGAGGTCGTGTGTTGTCATATTGAAGAATAACAGATTACTCTTCTTCTGTTCACAATTTCTGGTCATTTTCTTATTAAGTTCCAATTCAATCAATCCAGTTATTCACAATAGAAATCAGAATTAACATCCAATATTGATGATGATTAATGTCTCGTAATAAATGATTCCTTCATAATCTCACCAAACACTGCCTTTTAAATGGTAATGCTGTACTTTTCAAGAGTTGGTGTAGTTTTCTAATGTGGTAGATAGTACAACAGTAGTAAAAGAAAAAAAATCGAAACAATCTTCACATTGTGGAGATCCGTATGCTTCGTTTCAGGGCGGATATGGTTAAAAGAAGATAGTACTGCTTATTACATTTTCTCGATGGCTTAAAGTCAAACAACGTTATCAAAAAAAATGCGTTTTTTTATTTGTGATAATGTTATTTTACATTCTTGGCTACATAATTGTCGAACAACGGTATGTCAATCTTTTCTAGTTTCTTCTTAAATCGTCTGTAAAGTGTAACGTTAATTGTACAATTTACACTAGAAATACATTGCATAGATTACATAACGTAGTACAATAACCAGACACACATGAAGACCTATTGTTATATCTTTGATAGATTTTCAAATTATCTATTCATCATGTACACTTTCAGATCAAACCAGACTGAAATTATTGAGCCAACAAATCGAATGCAGTCTCCCGAATATAAAACCCACGTTGACCGGGTCTCCAGGGTGCTTCATTGACTTTTCTTCGGGCCCCGTTAAAGAGTCAGGATTGGAATTACTCAAAAAACGATTTTTATTACACTCTGCAATGAAAACAAAGGTCGACATGGAACGGGAAAAGGAAAAAAAGTATGTTCTTCCTACGGATATTTATTATTGTTACTTTGGTATTAGTCCATGACCGAATGCACAACTCTCTACGCCTCTATATCTAGCCCTATAGTCATTAACGCTTTCTATATTTTTCATGATATCAACCACCCGTCTCTTAGACATCTCCATAAGTATTTTTTTATTATTATTTTTACATGCAGAGACATATTATAAATCCCAAAATAATTTAACCAAATGTTTGATCTTCATTATTGTTTAATTTAATGATTTTTTTTGGGCATGTCAGGAGTCAATAAATTGAAATTAATTTTACACAATAAAAACATAATTAACCTTTCATAACATCATTTAGCTCTGAATAAAAAATTATAAAGAATACCAGATGTTTATGTACCTGCAGAGAACAAGTTTCACCCTTCAGGAGTGAAAGTTTTTTAATTTATCTAGCTTTAAATTTTGAATTTTATTAAATGTATGTAATACTATTGTTGTGTAATGTTTACTTGATACATAAATAAAACATACGAGTATTTTATTGCTTGAGTATTTTCTCCTCCTCGTTAGGCTAGTTGGTAGCGCGTACGCCTATCAAGCAGG
>JAPMAG010001324.1:0-12664 GCA_036584685.1 Rhyacophila sp. Rhy_31_5
CTTTAAATGTATTGCAGTGTATAAAACCTTGCCAAATGGTCGCGGAACCATAGAACATAGTTTGGGAAACCTACAGCTGTGAATCTGACTGATCTGATTAGCTACTGTAATTAAACTGTTTTATTCCTCCTTTTCATGTTTATACATGTATTTTACTATTATCTGGCTAGGTACTTTGTTTTAAGAAATATTATATTATACTCGTAATGGTGGGTGAAATATTTTTTTCTCCAAAAGACAGATAAAAAATAGGGGTCGCTTTATTAATCTCCATAGAGTCAGGCCAATACGGTACTTTCGATTGTTCATTAAAATAAAACATTTAATTCAAAGTTGACAGTTTTTTCAATTTCATATAAAAAAAATGTTTGTTATCCAGGCTTCGTAATTTACTGCTATAGGGCCGTTAAAATTTATCCATACTAGCAATACATAAAAAAATTCAAATAAGAACATTAAGTCCCTATTTTTTATTTACTAGGTTTTACCTTTTTTATTACTCATACAGTGTGATTTTTTTATTATATCATGTAAAAATCCGATATTTTGCATTACTATTGATGACGTAATGATCTTAACAATAATATTACTGAAAAAATAAAGTTTTTTGTACTCATGTGAAATTACAGTTTTCGACTTTTGTACACATCGATGTTTATTCACATTTTCCGCCTGTATTCGTAGATTTCAAATATTGATCTGGCAATACTTGTAGCCGTTGTTATGTGCGACCTCCTAGTTTCTACTTGCAATAACGAAATTTTATTATTTTAACTCACTTTGATTTACAATCGTGCCTTTTAGGGGAGCACTCAAATTAATGTGCCGGGTGTACGCCGTTCTCCTTTTAAAGCAGTTTTATGACATCTATACATTTCAGCAAATATTACTTTTGGATTTATTTTTAGTAAAAAAATAATATCTCATTCAACACGAAGAAAGTCGCGTCTACAGTCTGCTTTTCGCGTGCCGCCAGAATCCACGTGCCATATATTGCCGACAGCTGTTCTAAAGTATAGCCGCATAGGAATAGATTAAGATTAAACTTTGTTTACAGTATACTTATCCGATTTAAGTAAATATGTACCTATATCTACATTAACAGAAACTAATCTCTACCCTATAATAATATAATCATTCAGTACATCATATAATATGCCATATGATAAAACAGATACCTACATCACACTCATAACAGGGTCATTATCCATTTATTTGATTACGTTTCCCAATTTGAGTAGCGTCCCAAAGTTTGTCCCGCCGGGGGTTCAATTCATTGCCCCGCCTCCCAGTTACCCGCTAAACACGAGCATTACGGGAAAATCATCCCCCGCCAAGTCGACGACACCCTAAATTCAGAAAAATGTTTTCTTATCGCTAGCTTAGTATATTAGTACTATACCGGATGATGCTATAGACCGGTGATAAATCTTTATATGTAATTTACCACAAACAGATGCAGTTCACAAATCAAATGGGTGAAAATGCGAAATTGCCCAAAAATGAAATATAATATAACGTAGATATCTAATCGTCAATGGCATAGCTCTTTAAATAGTTTTCTGTTCTTATTTCAAGCTTATTGTGCCCTGATAGTTGAGGTGCTAACATTTTTTTAATATAAACTGAAAAGGTTAAACTAACAATAAACTGCGGTTACTTCGAAAAAATAACAGTTAAGAAAATCTTCACATTATTAAGAATCGTTTTTGAAAGTTGTATCTATAACAGTGGACCAATACAATGCAAAATATTTGCACATATACCTATAAAAGCGGTGTTATATTTCGTACTTCTAAATGGTGCGCTCAGTGCACCATCTGAGTTATACCAACCCAAGGCTGTTGTGAGTCTAACTCACGTGAGTGGTAAGGCCATGTGTGCACTTGCGATTTGTAATTGCGCGTTTGTTTTGTCGCCGAAATGGAACACATTATTTTAAATCGGAATGCACGCATATGTGACTAAAAAAATCCCGGCTTTTTGTATGATCGCATTTCGGTGACCAAATAGTAGTGCAATTATACATCGCAAGTGCATTCCTGGCCTAAGGATTAATGCATTATAACGCAACGAAAATAATAATACTCAAGTATTATTTATACATATAGTGTGTTTTGTACGTATGTGCTATCTTATGTAATCTGTTCATGAGCAGTGAGGTTATTTTTATTAACGATTATTTAGTTTTAAAAAAATGTAATTGATTCTAAAAACACCTGTTTGACATATCGAATATATCGAAAGACGAATTCGTTTTTATGATACATTACAATTTACATATGAAAAATGAGCCTCCCACGACTACTCGATACTATGATAAAAAGAACGTCCATTAAAACATCAATCGGTTATTAAACCAAGTGTCCCGGTGACGAATTGCCAGATGAGATTAACCCACTAAACACGGGCATTACGCCAGTCCCGCGTATTCATCAACTTAATGTTGAACTAATAACTGCTACACCCCTTTTAGTACCCCGTCGCCCCTTCTATACCTTGCCTTTCATTCCCAGTCCACCGTTATCCGATGGGAATCAACTCTTTACAGCACTCAAGTAAATTCAATTATGATACATGTTATTAAAATTCATTGATATGAAATCCATTAACTGCTTCTATTACACCAGTATATTTCGATATTATTTACATGGTTTGTTCAGTAATTGTCCCAATAATTGTATCAGTCGACACGTCTTTTAACTAGTAACTAGCTTTCTATTTTATTATTGATGAATATTCTAAATGTATGCAGTATTTTCTACGATGATCCTTGGTGTTCTCAGAGACTCTTCATCATTTCTGTTTTTCTTTAGCATTATTTCTATATGATATCACTCAAAATATATATTGTATATGGGTTCTTCGTTACAACGTTTCACTATTGCAATTTGGGTTTTTCAAAACTTCTCCACTCACAAGGTTTCACGTTAATTGTTTTTTTTAAGCAAAATCTGAACTATGAGAACTTACCATTAAATTTTAATATCTTGTTCATTTTATTACTTTTTATTCATGTTCACTTTTTAGCTGGAGCGTATAGATACCAACTGGTGCATCCGCGTATCTTTATAATTGATTACTTTTATTACATCCTTTTAGGTTATACCGGCACCTCGTAGTTCCAGATACACTCTGGATCGTTTTAACGTAATCTACGAGTATTTGATAGATTTTTTTGATTTGTGTAAAGTATGAACCTTTATATAAAACTTTAGCAAGTTCTTTTAAATGTGTCTGGACAAAAAGAAGAAACTACCATTTGATTTTTTAAACCATATCCACTTCGAAACGATGCATATGGATCTCCATACTTTGTGTATTATTTTAACAGATTTTTACGTGTTATTTGCTCCATGTCGTCGTTTCAAATGCACATAAAAACCTGTGTAATTTTGCCAGCTACGGGATTTGAGCTATATATCTCAAGTTCGTTAGTTGGATGCGCTATCCACTCACCAACGAGGGCGTAGGGTATGAGTAGAAAAAATATTAAAGTAAATATTTCAATCTATTTAAGTTTCTATATACCGCTCACAATTTTTAAATACGAGAAAATTGCATGACACGTTTAGTGTTCAATCGATTGAAATCGAATAAAAGTATATGAGACTTCAAACAATTGTTGACATAATGACAAAGTTATTATTTCAATTTAATGGGTCACCACCAAGGATTGACAGTAGTCAAAATTAATTAGATTTTTTGTAAAATACCGTCTTCAAAAATAAATGATATTCAAAATTTTCTATGTAATTATATGTTGATTTTTTAAAATTTATAAATAAGATGAAAATATTTGGTAGCGAAAATAATAATATTAATAAACGGTGTATTATTCAAAATATCCCAAAATTTCTCCCCGTGCACGGTAGGGTTAAATGATTGAAGTAATTCGTGAGAGCGGACCCTCGTTCCACTTCGTTTTAAATTAATTAAATCGACGATAGAGTTGTGTATCAACAATATCCAGGTGTATGTGTACGAGTTCGTATGTGACAGTGTATCTTACGTGTGTATTAAACAGCGATAGATTTGAATACCACCCATATACAGATGGGTATGCGATGATATTACTATACTCAACTTACTCATATATTTGTGTTAATATTTTGTTCAAATTAACTCACCCACACACGTTAATAAATACAAGATTGTATAATGCAATTAATATTGATCTAAGGGTTTATAAAATGCTGTTAAGTATGTGGCTTTATCGTTGATAATACCCAATGATTTTTCAAGACTATTTTACTCGTATCTTCTCTAGGTAATGTAATTTTAAATATTAAAGAAATAATTACACATTTATCAGTTGCTGACTAAAGATTGGTCAGGTAATGTGTTTCGTTGAACACAGGGAATCATTTAAAAGTATAGAGTAAAAATTTGTGCTATGCTGCAATAAATAATTTTTAGCATTAGCAAAAAAGTTAGCACACAGATTTATGTATATCTTAAATTCGTTCATGTTTCGCATCTTATTTTGATCTCTTCGTTTGTTATGTATGTATAAATACATAAATATAGTCGACTTTACCCATAATGAGTAACATGCCATATAGTAATAGTGTTAATTTCATCACTCAACTAAAAATAGCGGATTTATTGTTTTTTCTGGCTAGATTTCAATTATTTGGGATAATCTGCATATTATTGTCATGTGTTATTATTTATATTTTAGCACGCTTTCTATATTTGTATTATTAACTCTCACTTCAATGACTCATTGTACTATTGGTCGTTATAAACATAATCTTTGTACAATCATGCTCGTAATAAACGAGAATTGTGTACCTACGTTTGACTACGCTTACCTTTTTTGTGTGGCACAATTATTTTTGTAAAATTCCATAGATGGTAACCATTTTTCAAATGTTTATTCATCGCCCCTCTAGGTGAATGGATAGCGCATCCGACTCATGAGGCGAGGGTCTTTGGTTCAAAATACCGTAGCTGGCGAAAATAGCTCACGTTTTAATGTGCATTTGAAACCAGGGCATAATTGGCTGTGTTAACTGCCAATTATTACCTGTAAAAAAAAAACAATCTTCACATTGTAGATATGCATGCATATGCTTTGATTCGGAGAGGACTTGGTAAAGAGATTTTTTGTACGTGTAGCCAGAGCATGTACTGAAATAATTGAGGTAATAATTAACAACTATTAAGAAAATTATTATTTGTTTAAGGTACTTTAAATTCCATCTTGAAGCAGATATGAAATAATAAAAATGTTTTTTTTCTTTTACTGAGGGTTCGAGGAAAGTTGGTTTCAAATCTCTTCAATAAGTTTAATAAAAATATATCTTATTTCCATTATGTGTTCCTGAATGTTTTGTTTATCGATGAATAATAAAACATTGATCTAACAAAGAGCTGTCTGTTTTTCTAACCGATCAAGCGCCAAAAACGAATTTACTCGCACACTTTTAAACGTAGTTTGCTAGACAAATTTGAACATTTTTGATGATTTTAAATATGACAACGCAAAGATATTGTTATAATATGATCATTTAAAACAAAACCACGACGAAGAAACATTCAATATACGTTTAAAAACATATTAAGATTCTATATTTGCTTAAAAAATTATAGAGTGCCGGGTTATGTATGTCTGACAGAGAAAAGGTTGATATACCGGAAGATTTTAATTTACCTGTGTATTAGGTTTAAATTGCGCATTGCCAATAAACTTTCTCTGGCTCTACTATACTCATAAGTGTGTTTCCCGTTACGCCTGGTTAATATGATTAATCTTGACTAACTTTTGATGAGTTTCTGACATAAGTCGTTGTTTTTTGATACGTTTAATTAAGCCATGCGTGTACAAGATCCAACAATTAATTAAATTTTCTACTTACTAATTATTCATATTCATCTTTCTTAATGGTTTTATTATTAATATACAGGGTGTACCAATAAACGAGTTGGTATTATAAAACTTCATTAATTTAACATTGCAATATTTCTACATGTTTTATATCAGTTGTGATAGCCTTCAAGTCAATGTTTCTTAGCCAAGAAAATTTCATCATTCATTCACATTGTCTTTTACTAAATGATAAATGTTTAAATCTATCTAGAGCAGTGGTTTCCAAACTTTATGTTATTACGCCTCTCTTTAAAAACAGTCTTATCGTGCGCCTCCTTACGCTAACTTATATATGTTTAATTTACATATGTAGTGAAAAATAGATTTCTGTCAGACTTTCCACGCCTCCTTTTGCATTAATTTGTGCCTTCCAGTTTGGAAAAAACTGGTTCTTTTGTCCTTCAGTTTCTTTCCATATTCATTTTAAGTTCAGTAGAATTTTCTGTCAGCAAGGAATCAGTCCTTACCCTTTTCTATCCAACAAATATTATAATACTTTAATTTTAAAACCGTTGTTTGTCAAAATTTTCATCTTAGCCGTGCTTAAGTAAAAGGGAGTAACCCTCACAGAATAAATTTCACAGGAGACACGAAAAACGTGTTTCAATGGTTTTTCAATAAATTGGTGTTTTATTTTCCTTATCAGATAATTAAGAAAGTTATTAATAAAAAATCATTAAAATTGACGTTTAATGTTTTTTTCATTTCTACACAAACTTAGTAAATCGTCTTTTTTTCGAAATCTAAAGTTGAATTTCGATAATAATGCGGTATTTTTTGCTTAATTCCTTTTGACAGAACGTGTATTTAGTTGTGTACATTGTGATTCTCCAATAAAAGCTCTTTTCAAAAAACTAAGGGTCTATATAAATAGCAGATACTTGCACATCACCGTTATTGAGGAAATTGCGTACTTACTTTACGAATATATTTTAACTGTTAATTTACCGTGCCTTACAGAACAAAAATGTATTTTAGATTTTGTCCACTTTACCACCTTAATCTTTTTGTATTTGAGACTCGTAATTTGATTGCTCCAGTATCCAGAGCTTTGTACCAGAATTTCAGCAATATTCAATAATACATACAGGACTGATGGAACCTAACATATTATAACTGTCATTAGCGTGCAACACACTATTTCAAAACGTTATCAAGTATGTATTTCATATTTATATAATACTTGTAAATATATATAAATCAAAAACTCGTTGTATTATCCCAATAGTTATTTTTATATACCTCATCGAAGAGCTTTCATTCAAGCCAAACTTAGTATTTAATTATATCATTAATCATACACAGTTCGTGTTTACAATACTATATTTGTAAATACTTAAGTACTACTATCTTGCGACTATCTTCATACTGTTGAGTTAATTGTATTCAATTTAATCTAAAAGGTAACATTCGGAAGGGGATATGTTTTAAAGTTATTACGATATCATCAGCGTAAGTGGATATCTACTCACTAAACTTGAGAGGTAAATATATCTCCCGATAGGCATACCGTTGAATTTAAATTTAAACATTCGTCCTTTCTCGTAATGTACTGCGTTCGATAAGACTGTGTGAATCGAACGGGATTATTATATCAATAAATTTACTCACTTATTCCACGTGCAGAATTGCACTAATGTAAAATGTAATGTCGAAGAACACCTTATTTGCAAAAAACGACCTTATACACCTTTTTTAGTACAGACTAATGCAGTTTTAAAATATATGAGGGCCTTGTTATCAAAACTCATAATCTTCATCAATACTTGTTTTTGGAAAACCAAAAAACTGTTTTCATGCTATGGTTATAAATAAATACTTTGATTATAAATCGCATTCATTTTAGATGAGAATTTATAAGTTTAGACAAATATTTTTACTATGAATGGTAGGTGTGAACACGAAGAAAAAACTGCATTCATAAATCATTTTTAGTATATGTATACTGGAGATTATGAGTTTCGATACCGAAAGGAAAATAAAATTTAAAATATGTAATGATACGTAGGACCATATTCTATTAATGAACGATTCGATGGTAATGTATGTAGTTTTTAAAAATAATTTTCGCTTTGATTTGGGGAAGCACATGGATCTCCATAATGGAAAGGTTGTTTTAATAGTAGTATTTACTCATAATGTCTATCAACTATCACTATTCGCTCCATAGCTTTTTTCAAGTATGTACATTTGAAAAAAAAAGTGAACTGCAATAAAAACAATGACCGATTTCTACTAAACCGTATATCGACACCTTCTACATATGGTATTGTAAGTTCAGTGAGTGGTTGAAAGAGACAAAAGCTTGGTGTAAGTTAAGCTACAATAATATGCGTGGTTCATAATCGTACTTATAACACGACTTTTCTGTACGAAGCTCAAGAGTATTATTTGTTTTGATATATAATTTAAACATTTTCTTGCTGCTGTCACTTTCATTTTCATTTATTCAACACCAGCCAGGCTGAATTCAAGACGTCTCTAGGGAGTACTACACAAAACTAATATATCTTCAGGCGTTCTCTTCGGCCCTTTTGATCAACTGGATATTTGGCATTTGTCCTAGTCCTTTGCGGCATATTCATCTTCTTACAATTGCAGCAGCTTAGGTTTCGTCTTTTTCTCTTGATTCTATTATTCGCTTTAACTGCAATATTATATCCAAACATTTTATTTTTTTTACTGTATGTTCAACAAGCATCTATATACATATAATACACCATATTGTATGACTCAGTTTTTGTACAGTTTGTTTCAATCATGATTGTATTGTGTTTCTATGTTTTGATCTTGTGTATGAATCACTACTGGCAAGTACGCTTTAGTTTAACACTACAGACTAACGGGAAGTTGCTTTTTATAAAGTTACTCAATTGAACATATGCGATTTTATTTGTTAATACATCTATTTAAAACTCAATACGAATAAATAGTGTATACTATGAAAACGTATCTATATGTCGTGAACAGACTACGAATGCTGAGTGTACCCACTCGTTGTAAACTGTTAAAGGTGCTTCGGATAATTTGTCCCGCGAGATTTTGGTAATTGAAATTAATAAGTAAAGTTTTAGTCTGTGGGCCCTCTCGCTCTCGCTATGGCCCTGTTGTCCCGCTCTTGGATTCTGAATGCGTCTAAGTTAAATTATATTACCAAACTTGCAATTTGTGGTGAAATAGATTATTGTATTTTTTTTAATAATCATTAAATCTTAAAATTTGACCGTATTATGCAATACTCAGCTAAGCAACAATTTTGTATCGATTATTTTTTATTTTACACTCCTAATTATGTATAGTAGTATATAAAACGTTGTAGGAATGTTTTTTTAACTAGCCATGATTGTGCGCGGCTGCTTTTCTGAGATTGCACTTTTTATTTTGCTTCACTTTGTTTTTGACCATGCCCGTAGCGGAGTTATATGGAATTATGTTACCATGCAGCTCTGCTACGGGCATGCTCGTCAAAAGCTACTCCTAAACGGCATAAAGTGCTCTGTACACCTGGTGTGCTGTATAATCAATATCTTTGACCGTCCAAACCTCAAAGTGATAAGTTTATTCGAGAGTCCGTGTGAAATTGCTCTCCGAAATTAGTTTGACTTGATCCCAGCTCGCTTGCCCGATGGGATTCATTGTAGAAGTGTTTTTTAAGTAACAGATTTTTTCAATCTTAAAAATGATTCATTATCTTGATTTAATAGTACAGATGTTGTCCACAAATGTTTATACATAGCTGGTTAACATAGCACTAACTTGTTAGTTATCTTAATATTTTAGAAATATGCAACATATTATTAAGTGTATCCCTCTTCTAGTAGTTTATTTGTATACCAATACTTTCTCGTATTTCACCAAAATAATAAAAAAAAACCTATTTAATAAGCTCGTCTTACACCCATGTCGATTCATTGTATATTATTTATAAAAATATCACAATATCTAAACTGTCGTTTCATTTCATCAAAAGTATCGCATATTTATATGAGCATTACGTGTGTCGCTTACATGCTGTGATAAGGATTAGCTTTATCTATTACTCCACGTTTTGCGGATTGCAATTTCTAATTGGTCTGTATTTCCATTTCAATATTTCGAGTCTACCAACGTTAAAATTCAAACTTCGCAAGTCTCAGGCATCATACAAAACATCTAACAAAAAAAACGAATATTTCGACTTGTTTTAAAAGTTTAATTACATTTTCAGTTAAGTGAGCCACTTTTAATTACATATTACAAAATATATATAATGTATCTTCAATTATTTGCATTTTAGCTATCTTTAAATGATACATTATCAAGGATTTTTAATGAAACGTTTGTTCACTGACATCTTCAAAGAGCTTTTGAGAATACTACGCGTACTCGTAAAATCATGACGTACTGCTTGGGCATACAAATAAAACCGCTTCAATTAATACATGTGTTTAAATATAAGGTGTATTACTCTGTGTATTAATTTTAGTACAGCACCCTGTGTAGTAGGTAATATATTATTACCTACCCCTTAGGCTCAAATGATTACCTGATACCGCGGCAAGTAGATGCAAACATGTAATTACCGTTTATAGGCAAGAAAACCCTTTGAATCTGCCCTCACCTACCCCCTTTGAATTCGCTATTTTCGAAATAAATTTATATTAAAAAATCAGAGCTCTTCAATATGTGAGTCGCATTGTCACTGGAGTTCCATATAATTTATAATAATATTTCATTTAAGTTGGGTACGATCGCATTATACTTTTCTTTTCATGTATGTATATTCGTTAGTAGATCAAATATAGAAACTTTACTTAACTGTAATATATGTAGTAAGTATTAACTCTTTTCATGCCATAGTATTGACATAGTATATAGTTAACATTATTTAGAGAGCGCATTTGAGTGTAGTCCAAATTTTGATTGAAAATTAATTTATTAGATTCAGTACCATTGAATAACAAATTTTAAAAGACTTGTTGGTAGCGCGCACGCCTATCAAGTGGGGGATTCCGGGTTCAAGCCCGGGCTGGTTACAAAAAATCTCAAATATTTATTCATTTGTATTGTAGCCAGGACACGAACCCGAAATGGTTGAGCTAATAAGTTGTGAAGATCCATGTGCTTCGTTTCGGAGCGGATATGGTTAAAAGAATAATCAGTAGGTATGTTGCGCCAATACATTTATTTTATATTTAAATATAAAAAAAGACAATCTCATCGATATATTATTAAATCATATAAGATTCGAATAAATACTAGCGTCCGCGGCTTTGGCGTTATCGCTAATATATTGACATACTCGTAAGCATCCAATTGGCACTGCACTGGTTGAATGATAAACGTTGTTATGTTACAATAAATGAAAGAAAAAAATCCGCTCATTTGTTGGTTGAACACTTAATGAAGAAGTACCGTTCATTTAGCATAATCATTCAATTTTTAAATATTTTTTTTCAAACTCATTAGTCGACACACCCACATCTCGATTTACTAAAACATTATTTTATCATTTATAAAAGAAAAACATCAAATTATTCGCTCTATGGAAAAAATTGATGTACTTTCAATGTAGTTTTTAAACTTATTCTTAAAATAATGTATTTGTTGTACATTCAATGATACATTTATGTTTTGTTTTTTTATTGTGGAACAAATGCACATTTTATACTACTCGTATGTACGAATATATATGGAAATGATAATTGCTAGACGGAATTTCGATTGTTTTTACATACATTTACAAATTTACTTGAAAAGAATAGGAGTTTTCAATATTACAGTATATTGATTCTAACAAAACTGTGCACAGTTCTAATATGCTGAAATACGTAACTTCAAGACAGTTTAATGCTATTAAATTAAATTAATTTTAATACTCGTATATGAAAACAATAATCGTTCTAAATGTGTTACTCAGAAATTAACGTTTAGTAATAAGATTAATTCGTTTAATTGTTTAAGAAACAGATTAATATGAAATACAAAAATTACACGGTTGAAAGAAAATATATTGTTTTAGAACCACTGCTTGAGACATTCTACCGTGGGGCTAAATTTTTGTTTACCTGCGAAACGAAGTTATGGATGAAACAGTATAAAAGTCATGATTTCCGCGTATGTGGAATGAAATATAAATAATATGTTTGCTTCATCGAATTTTATTTGCTTTCCGTATCCAGCAATTAATATCTCATAAATATTGTTTTGATATCTGAGCTACTAATATTTTACGAATTCATTTGATGATATATACGTTAATCATCGAAAAATACAGTGCTTTCGAATTTCGTATCAAGTATCACACAAATGAAAAACGTACATATGCATATTGGAATATATTATTAATTTCACAATTTTAAGATAATCGTTAATTTTTTATACAACTCGAAATAGCTCATATTAATTCTAAAGTTATAATATAAAAATTTAGTGGCTTGTTCGCTACAGCATCAATATCGAAATGGCGTGATTAATAATAAAATTAAAACAGTTTTTAAACTTATTTCCACGAAATATAATTGATTATCTTTGAAAATCAAAACCGGTTTGTCTGTTACAGTATTTTCAACCGAGCTGTATGAAAATTGTAACGTACGAAATTAGCCTTGATTTTCAAAAAATATTTCGTTCAGAATATGCATAAAAACTGTATGTATCTCGATACAATAGCTTTCCGCATCCATATTTACTATTTTGAAAATGATTATTTTCAATAATTTTATATGTAGTATGAATAAAATATTTCAAGATTAACTTTTTATCTCAACTAACTATTTCTTTAGCGAAATATCGTTAGTTGGCAACAGT
>JAPMAG010001329.1:0-12653 GCA_036584685.1 Rhyacophila sp. Rhy_31_5
TGAGATGTGTGCGAAATATAGAAACATGTGTGCGGAGAATTTTTAACAGGTGTGCCACCGCAATGCACACACCTTAGAGGGAACTTTGGTTAAAAATATATGTTTTTTGGATTTAGTAGCAGTATTTATTTTTTGTAACAAAAAGTATTTGGTCACAAAAAAGAAACTATTCAATAATGCTTCTAAATTTCGCCTTAGTTCAGGATGGATATAAAAACAATTTTGAACATAACATAATATTGAAAACGTATTTCACAACATATGTTACGTAATGAAGCTTAACATCTTTATCATTTAAATGTAAATCATAAATTAAAATATTAAGTGCCCGTAGTTCAATGTAATATTATATATGTCATGAGCGTAACTTATAAAAAATAAAATCAGCCGGCCTCAAATAATATCTCAAATGCTGGGTGCTTAATTTATTATTTTTATATTGATTACATTTTTTTATGTTTCATTCAGTTTTTTCTGCACTGTGTAATTTAAAAATTACATAGTAAATTCGGTTTGGATATACAAGAGAAGTTTCTTTCCTCAAATACTTGCACCCTAATTTTTTTTTTATTTAATCATATCCATTGTCAAAAAAAGTCATGGGGACCAATCACATTACGAATTAAATTGCTAAAAACAAAATTTAAAATTTCACGACTTTTGGTGCGCTAGAAATTGTCTATAACTCGAATAATTATATAACTATTCAATTTTATTACAAGTTTTTCCAGAAATAATTTTGAATTATAAATCTGCCAAGTTACAGAAGAATATTTACGATGAATATTCAAAAACTTGCAAAAATCAATCTTAGTTGATTTTAAAGCAAAAAATGAGTTTAAAAATTGTGTTTTTTGTTCATCTTTTATATTTGAATCTTTATTAGAAATTTATATGCTCGTATAAGATATTTATTTACAAAAAAAAATCAAACCGAATGAACAAATAACCAGTAACAAATACAAATACAACCGGATAGTTTCTAGCACATGGGTATGCTGACTTGTAAATTCGATTATCGAATCGCATAACTATTAAATTATGAAATATCGGTTTGCAAGACATAGAATAGCAAAGATGTAGTATTATGAAACATTGAATAGATAGCCTGTTTATTATATTAAGAGAAGCTGATTTCGAAGACTGTCGTAGTAAACAATATTAAATTTGTAAACTGTTGAATTAAGAGACGTTTAATTGAAAATTTTTAAGTCAAACTTTGATCCACAACTTTATATAGCTGTTTGAAGCTTTCGTAACATAAAAAATATAAGAATGTCTTTAACTTTGTATAGTCAAATAAAAAACACCCTTTTATTTGACTATACAAAGTATATTAAAAACATCAGTTTAAAACTGATCCATCATGATAAATACTTATCATGATTTAAATGCCGGCCATGATTATTAAATTGCATTAATCCATCTAAATTTAACGCATATATTTATAGACTTACTGTTGGACTGTTGGACTCACGTGTTTGACGAAGTTTTTATACTCATGCGAAATATTTTGTTCTGTAGTATCGTAAATAATTTTTCAAGTAAATCTTTTCATTTCACGAAAAATGTGTTTACAGTAGTTTGAGAGACAATTTATAAATATTATACGTAGCAAAATTTCTTTGTTTTTTATGTGTATTTACATTCAAGATAAAAGTTACACTAACAATAAATTAATATATAATATCTTCTAAAAAAGACAATTGTATTTGCGATATTTGTAATTTATGGCTATGTGATCAGTGTATTGCAAATCCATTATAATTTAAGCGAAGCTACATAGATAAATACAAAATTGAGCAATTATATGAAAAAGATACTCTATGCAACCAACCAGTATAGAATACACACATAATGCAAGAGTAAAAATAAAACAAAAAAGTAAATTTATACTGTTTTGGTTAATTAAACATTTGTGCATAAATCGAAATCAAAACATTTATTTCTTATCTCAATACTTATACATTTCTTCCCAACACAACTATAGTTTTAGTAAACTTTTTGATGATCAACTTTCATATATGTATATCAAGGTCATATGATAATTTAAAACGAATTTATTAGAATATGAAATATACATATTATAGAAATAAAAAAATGTTAATTTTAAAAACAGAACACCATTTTTAAATACAGCTCAAGAACTATTTACAAAAATTTAAATATCGAACATCAGTGTTACCAAGTATCTAACGTTGTTGTTTCAATTTAAATTCAAGTATGCCTAATTTAAATTTGGGGAACAAATTAAATGCAGTATACTTGTACTCGTACCATATCGTATAGCTACTTAACTGTTTAAAATGTTTTTAAAAAAGTACTAAAACGTTTACATAAATGCTTCCGTCGATACAACTAAATAAAAACCAAAAAAATATTATACAAACTGATAAATCAATATTACAAAATATTAATTAGCAGTTGAGTTTCTGATTAAAAAAAAAACTTTTTTTTTATATATGATTTTTTTTATAAATAAATTCAGATTCTTTTATATTAGAGTTATTTATATTTTTAAACTATTTTTTTTCATTTTATACAACCACTTAATATTACTATAAGTCCAATTCAACAACTATCTTTAATTTTACAATTTTATTCTTACTTTTAAAATTGTTCTACGTATATTAATAAAGAACTTTACACATTTCACTGAGTACATTTATAACTGTAACAAAACATCGTTTATAACTAAAAATAATTGATAAAAATTCTTTTTTTACTATAGTATAAATTTTATAACACAATACCAATTACGCCGCTGAAGTTATTATTTTTTTGTAGTTTTATAATTTAATATTTAAAAAATGTTAATAAATGGAGTTATAAATGACTTAAAGTTATAATCTTATGTATTATTTTAGTGTTTTTATTTTATATTAGTGTTTTTAGAAACAGTATGTTCTGGAAACGTCACACATTCCCCGGGCATCGTCTTGTCATCCGTAATAATACTGGGCATTTGAGCATCTATTAAGACTCCTTGGACTGACAACAACATCTGTAGGAGGTTGGCTCATTTGAGGGGGTGGACCACCCCTTCGAAGTGTCCCTCCTTCATTTATTCTAGGTAATGTACCAACATTTACCACATATTCATCAGCCTGCCCGTACATGTTTGCGTTGCCTCCGATAAAAGCTGCATTTGACATTGCTCTGCCGTACACGCCTTTGTGTGGTAGCGTGACATCGGAAAACGCAGCCACTCGGTCAGGTTTTAGTGAGGAATTGACTGCCGCTATAGGTAAGGCTGTAGTCATGTCTATGTCTCCGTCTACCTCGGATATGTTGTCACCGAAGCCATTCGGTAGGTCCGTTGTGGCGGATATGTCCGGAACTTTGTCGTCTCGGCTGGAATTATGGCGACGCACCGCACAGTGCGCGACGCCCAGGCAGGCGCACAGTAGAATTGAAGCTGCGACGCTGATTATTAAGTAGAGGTAGAAACTGTCCGTGAAATCTGCGAAAAGAAAACAAGCAATTGAATAATTATTCCATTTACTCATTATATACTTGGGTATTATTATTTTTTACATAAAATATGGATTATTTTTATTAACTTCTTAAATATCTTCAAAATATACAATTTACTCTCAAATTAGGCGCACTTGTTTTCAAAGTATTAAAAAAAATTAAAATGATTATTTTTCTACTAGCAAAAATTCAGTTATTTTTATTTATACCAATATATATATATAGCATAAAAATGTATATAGTGATTTTTTGCGATATTTTTATAAATATATTTGTAGAAAAGTATAAAATCTACGTCAACATTTGAATATGAGAAGTATAATATATTGCATAACACTGAATAATTATAAACTGACTATACATGTGATCATATTATATTTAATATTAAAAATGAAAATAAAATTCCATTATTAATTTACAAACCCCTATTACTCAAACTTGAAAAAAATAGACATGAAGCTTAAAGCAATATGGTTTTCGCTGATATGAAAATATGCAAGAAGATTTTTGCTGCCTATTCATAGATGGGCTTTTATACAAGAGAAAGATTTCGTCGTAAATACCGCTCTAAAAGGAATATAATTGAAGATTGAGTAAATATAATTCATATAGAAGTTGGCCATATATGTAATGTCTAGACATATATTTTTTTCATCATTTTTATATAATTGTTGGTTTTTGAGGTTGCCACATATAAAAATTAAAAATATATAGAATCGCTATCTTGGTTACAAGAATTAAAATATTGCATAAATTAGTACCAACATTTATTAAACCTGTTAATTAATTGTTAAAATATAAATATTTTATTTAAAAGACCCATTCAAAAGACGCTCTTCAATATTTTTATAAGCATATTTGAGTCCTTGTTTTGCTTTAAATATTATTATATTCTTATTCTTCATCGATACTGTCATCTTATCTTGTATTCAATGAAACAATTTAATTATTTTTTTGTCATTTACTCTCAGATTGAGAATGTGTTTGGTAATATCTTTAAGCATAATATTTCTTTTACTAAAATATTCGTGCACAGACTGTAAAACAAATCAATGATATTAAAATAATTACAAACATTTTGACTATAACAATATACAGCACACGTTCTTTGATTGAATATTCTTCATATGCATTATTATCATACATTGTCTGTTGTAAGATTATAACGTCTTTATATGTTTTTGAAGAAATAGCCCGAATAAGAAAGTTAAACACTGAAAAATAAAAATCATAGCATCGAAATAAATATGTAAACTAAGTTATATTGTTACATTTTAAAGAATAATTAAATAATAAAAACATCTATTACTAAGGAAAAAATATGTCCGAAAAACCTAATTTTACGTGTAATTTTAGATATGGACATATCATTTATAAGTCCCTATTATTTGAGTGAATTTTCGAGCATTGTAGTGCCAGTTAGTAAAAACATCTATTTATTTGATGATAAAATCAGATAATTGTATGTTTTGTACTTTAATTGTGTCACAAAAGCCGCACAAATAATGTAACAAAGCTCCACAATATTTGCCTAAAGTTTGTTGATATTATAAACGATGATTTGGTCTCTCGGTATACCTCCTCTCAATGCCTTTAGAATAGATTTCGTACAAACTTAATTTATTTTATTTCACTTTTGTTGTTGATCTTGACCTTTATTTACAACATAAGTCAAATATTTATGTATGCCAAATATTGAAGAATTAAAAAAAAATTAATTAAGTACACCATTTAATATTCTTAGTAAAATGATGTTTTTATATTAATAATTTTAAAAAGCTTTATTTTAAAATTTTCAAGCAAGAAACTTTTTCAGAACTAAAATAGTTTAATCAAATGACTTTCATGCCTTTATTTACTTAATATATTTAAATATTATCTTATTGGTTGAAAAAATTTAATACCTTCTTATGTAACCTTCTCATCCAATTATTTATTATTACAAATAAATTGGAATATTGAATTGTTCTATAAATCTATATGAAAGACGATTAATAAAGATTGTTTTTTCTAGAGCTTTTGTGATGATTAATTTTGTATACGTAATGCAAAATATTTATTTATTTAAAAATACCATTAGCATTATTATTATGTCTGACATCTGTTAAAATGTTGTAACAGACGAAAGCAACTTTGATTTTTTTAAATATATCTTGTAAAAATAAGCACAAAACTGTTATCATTATTTCAATAAAATGGCTTTGCATTAATGACTGACCGTAGAAACAGTAAATAAAACCATATTATTCGGTTATTATGGTATTGCTATTAAAATTATTCAAACTTTGTTACTTCTTTCACATGCAGAGCTTTTGAGAAAACTGGGTTTAGTAATAACGTAAGTAAATACGTTTTTAGGACTTTTAATTTATATATTATATAATGGTAACGTCGGATTATTGTTTTTTTCATGAACTTCTCGTAAAATTTCAGCACTGCAGCATTCAAATGTGAAATTTAAAATATACATCCTATCTGTATTTTGATGTGGAATATTCTACTTTACCGTCAATATACTTGAAAAATAAAAATTTCTCCAGTACGTAACTTGAAATGAAATCTTTTTATTAAACTACACTACATTCTATCGTTTTACAAAATAGAACCAAATTGAAATTTCAATATACATGCTCTCAATATCCCTGGGTGGATTTCATTATTTGTTTCTAGATGCCACTGCACAGGTTTTCAACCATTTTAAGGTTACTGAGAGTTTTATTTGTTACACTTTGATATTGAAAATATTTATGTAAGTCATTTTTAATGGTACATAATACGAGTATATGAATACATGTATTTTATTTATACTATATTTTTGAGTTATTAAGCTTTTTCATCATTCTATCACTATCTACTCGTGGACGAGTAGATAGTGATCCGACTCACGACCTGAGAGTCATGGGTTCAAGGCCTATGTTAGTCCCAAATTTTACAAATGTTTATTCATTTCTATTGTAGCCAGGATACGAACCCAAACGGTTGAACTAATAAATGACGATTATTTCTCGTTAAAAAATAACTGCCGAAACAATCTTTGCATTGTAGAAATTCACATGTATCGTTTTGGAGCGGATATGGTTAAAAGAAGTTTTATACTTTAGTAATTGATCAGGTTTTTGGTATCCGCCTTCTTTTATGAGAATTTCTATGTATAATTTATATAAATATTGCTTAATTAATTTTGACATAATTTCAAACATTTCCATCAGTTTAATAATCATATTTTATAATTTATTTTATCTACTAATACTGCTTGAAGGAAAGCCATAATACTAAAATAATGATACAACTTGTGTATTATTTTGTGGGAAAATGTTTAATACTTGTTTAATTATTTTCAAATAAGGTTATTGATTTTCACTTTTTATCAGTTTTCAAATCAAGGTATTTTTATATTTAAGTTTTAAAAGATGAATAATATTATTTATAGTGTTTGCTAACCTAATGAACTGCAAAACATTTATTGACATTTTATGTTAGTACATTTTTAAGTCAAGCTAATAGAAACAGCGCTTTGCGTCCTGGTTTAAAATTAAACTTTCCTTATAAGCTAGCATATTTTGTTACAACATAGATGCATTTTTTTAGCATAGATAGCAAAGTATAATAATGTTATAGCAATAAAGTTGATGTAGAAGCTCATCAAGCACATACTTAAGCTTTTAAAAGTTTCTTTCTTAGTCCGTTACTCAAATTTAAATGATGCAATACTAAAATACAAGTACAGTTGTCTCACTTTGAAAAAAAGTTCAACCTTTTATACAACAGTAAAAATCTGTTCAACAACAGACTTTTATACTTCAAACTTACTTAATAACTTTATACACAAATGCCTTTAACACTTTATAGTTGGATGCAATTTCCTGTAGTATGTACCCGTATATTTTATGAACAATCGAATGTAAGTTTTTATAATAAAAATGTCAATTATTGTTAATAATTAACTGTAGTGAAAAGTTTTAAATGTTAGTGTTAGTTTTAAATTTAAGCACTAATTATATAAAAACTATTTTTTATATAAATAATTGAATATTTCTTATGAAGAAATATATTCAACGTCATTTTTAAACATATGTAAGCATTTTTAATTTACATACTAAAGTATAAAAGCAATCAACAAAAGTAACTTAATGCAATATTGCTGTGATAACTAGATATATATTAATCATATTAACGGTGTGTCATCACATAAATATTATTTTTCTTTATTATTATGACTCGGTACAAATATACACAGTAGAAAAAAAAAATTCAAGTATTTATTTTTGTATACATTAAAAATGGAGAACCATTATAGAGTGTTATCGATTAATCAAACGAAGCACTTAATAAATTTTAAATGTTATCAATACTTCGTGAAAAATTGTTTTATTGAAATAATTACACAGTTTTATTCTCATTTCTACAAAATATATGAAAATATTTCGTCACTCAACTATATTATTGATATTGTACTTCGAAAAATTTCAATAGATACAGGGAAATGTAAAAAAACTGTAAAGTATATTAATTACTGTAAATATTTATATTATTTAAAAAAATAGTAGTTTTTTCGTAAGCATTTATACGATTATAAGCTTGGAGTACATCATTATTTTATATGCACATTATTTTTTTACTATTATATTTTTTCTTGTTGCACTAGTAAATACCTACGTTATTATTTTACTTATCTTTGGACTTATATATTTATCTTACGAATACCACATGTTGCTTCTATGAGCATCTAATACTGGTCAGTATTTTTATGTCTTCCGTATTATATCAACATTCCATAATGACGCCAAATATTTACGGTCTCTTGGGAAGACGGAATCCAGTTGGCTTGAAGAAGAGTCATGTCTGGTTGAGATTCAATTCAAGCATTCTCAGCGTATGGACAAGTTCAATGTTTCATAGTGCTTTGGGTGTGATGAGAAGCTGCGTGTTTCTTTCCTTTATCATCTCATATTTCTAGTTTTTACAAATTGTATAACCCGTTCATGAAACAATTTTTAGTACAAAAACATGTATAAATAGAGCGAATTTTCATTTTTTTTGTTATAAGTTTTCAATATTGTAATATGAATTATCAGTTTTGAATTATTTTTAATATATTTTGTGTGAAAATAATTACAATACATATGCTTCCATTGTATGTGCTAATAAAATTTGTATTGACAATAAAACAACTTACACTTGACTAATCTGGTATAGAAATCAAACTCTAATCTTTCGTCAATTTGACTGTATAGTTTGAAGATTTTTTCCATATCAGAAAAATACTCCAAGATTTCTTTTGGCATAAGTAGGTAGGGAGTTAAATATTTTACAGGGCAGAAGCAAGCTTTAAGCTTTTGAATTTACAATGAGAAATATGTGTTTGTTTTTTTTTCAAAGAAAACTGGTAGAAAAGCATTTCGTATTGATTTAATAAGTGAGTATGAAGATTGGGTTTTTATTACACGTTTTCATGCGTATACTCAAGATGTGTATTTAATCCATTTATAGAAAATGCTAGCAAGATGAAACTTTCTTCTTCGTCTTAAGCCATTTCTCGCATTTTATCCAGAGCTTTATGGGCACCACATGTTGCCTTTACAAGTCCCTGTCACTGGTCGTCTTTCTTACATCTTCCTATATCATGCAAGCGTATTCAAAAACCTATCAAGATCACGGATATGGTTGGAAGAAGAGGCAATCCCGGTTGAGATGCGATTCAAGCAATCTCAGAACATGGCCAAGCTAAATCCAATGTCTCATCTTCATTTCAAATGTGATGAGAAGCTGCATAGTCCGTTCTTTTATCGTCTCATTTGCGTATAGATATACTACTGTACTTCCAAAATTTGCCGCAAGCATCTGATTAACGGTTATTTTGAGACATAGAAAAGCACCGCCAATATACAAGCGTTGAGTAGACGATATTTAGTTTTGATGGAGCTTAGAGAATTACTGAGGTATTACGACACTTAGAAAGATTTTCTCATTATAGTCTTGATGTGAATATGGGAACTCAATCATCCGTATCATTCAAGTGAACTAGGCAAAATTCCTACCAAGATGCTCTTGTGTAAACTATTTCCACAACCTGCGCTGTCTACTTCAGTTGAGCAATGGCTTTCGTCAGTTCTCACCGCCCATCGCTTTGGATAAAATTCAAAATATACAGGATACTCTCTAAAATTATTGCCATCATCAAATCCCTACGCATATTAAACCACACATATACATATGATAAACCCACAGTTTTATATCAAGTAACTTTTTTACTCACTACTTCCAAACAGTAAAATTCCTTTATTATATTATTTGATTTAATATTATACGTTAGTCATATTAGAAAATCAAAAACGTCTATAATACATATATCATGAATAAAAATTATCATACATTTTATCAATTAATCAATATACGAGTAAGTTTATTTACAATCCAATATTCGTATTTTATTTACATATTCTTTGATTTCATGTTTCTTTACATATTCTGAATTTGTTCAGTACTGTTTTTTTTGACACTTAAAAAAAAGTTTCTTCAACAAATTCTTGAGGCCGAGTTATTTTTGATATTTATAGATTTTTTAATCAATTTAATAGATTTAAGAAATTATTTAAATACAAAAAAAAATATTGAAGTGAAAATGTATTCATTCATTTATTTTTAGAATTTTTCATTCACCTTATATTTTACGTAATTATTGAAATCACGGAACACTACTATTAATTGGTTAATATTCATTATACATTATTGATAAAATATTAAATATTCATTTTTCAAACATTTTATATTTATTGAAAATATACTCGTATTTATGGATAAAAAACTTTTTACATAAGTAAAAAAAATATTTTTTAAAGGTTTACAATACTAAATTATTTGGCGTTGTTAAATATGTACAATATATTTTTAAAGTCTCATAACTTTATTATAAAATCAGAATTTGTTAGGTATATGTAGTTTAAAAATAAAACAAAATTTTGTTATTAAAATTGTGTTTTAGATAGTTTGTTTTTGTACCTATCGAGATTAAAAAATCGCACTTAAAATAGTTTTAACATTTGAACTAAAAACTTGGTATAACTCTTATAGAGCTGTTGACTTAAGAAATGAAATTATTAATAAACTGATTTTTACAAAAACATATTGCTGTTTTTAAATTAGTAAGGTGAAGTTAATATTTATTTTTTTCGACAAAATTGGTTAATTCGCTAAGTTTTTAGTTAATCCTTATGAAATATACCATACTTCAATAGTTTAGTTTTTTATTTTGTAAAATAAAAACACAGTTTTATATAGTTTTTACGGATACATTTAAAAAGAAAATAAGAGATTTCGTCTTTTAAGATATTTTCAACTGAAAAAATACAGTTTTTATATCTATAAAAACTGTATTATTATTAAAATATGTTGGTTTTTTTTTATCAATAACTGACAGTGGAGAGAAAAAAACATTGTGTTTATGAGGTGTTAAGTTATATTTATTTTAATCAAAACTTACACTTCTCCTCATAAAAAAAGTAAAACTGATAACTTTTACCATAATGCGACAAATTCCATATATTATTAAAGCGATTACTAGGTATAAGATATGAGATTTTATATTATATATATATAATGTTTTTATTGTATATCTATCACACCTCTCTAACAAATATCCCCACTGAACGTTCTATCTAAAATCTACGAAGAGATTTCCAAGATTTATTTGGCGGCATCTTGCGGTGTAGAAATTCGATGATCTCTGTTTCGGACAGGGACGGACTGGGATTTATTTATCGTGACGCAGTGGCGGATTGGGGATTTATACATTCACGAGATAATTTATAGGAAACGGACGCGATGGCTTGTTTTACCCGCTCAGATAGGCAGATTTATGAAGCGTATATTTATTTACTTGAATTTCGTTGCTAGCCAGGCTTAAGTTCGTGCATGGTTAAACATGTAACATTTTGTCACAATACATTTATATCTTTTTGCCACGTGTTTTTCGAATATTTTCAGTTAAGCTTATTATTATCAATAAAATGAACAGATTTTTGACGTGAATTTATTCACAGAATCAGGATTCTGAGAATTTTTCTAGATGATTTCATCTATATATGCTTCACTAAATTTTAGTAAATCATGATTGAGAGTAGTTTCCAATATTTATATTATTATATTTGTATGATTATATAAAAAGCGTTAGTTATAAACCAGTAATTCTTTCCAGATTCTTCAACCTATAGCTTTATCTCATTAATCATTTACACACAACATTTCTCTATATTTTCTGACATTTTGCGTAGTTATAAAATTATTCTAAAGATTGTTTTTTCGAATCATGAGGTGTATCTATCCCATTTTAAAATTGAGAGTTATAGTATAAAAACTTGGTAACCCACAATGATAGAGTTCTTTAATAATCGTATTTGAAAATTTTTTACCTACTCGTATTTAAAAATATACTGAAAAAGTAAGATTACTTTTTAAAAAATAAAATTGAGAGTAGAAATGTAAAACGGTTAGTAAATAAGTTAAAAATAAAACAAAAGAATATTTTATCTAAGTGTAGGTGACCAATTTTCTACACCACGCTCATTGATTGTAAAAAAATCAGTAAAAATTAATTTTGAAAAAATACTTCTATAAAATTGAAAGTTGTTAGTTATCAATGAAAATATCCACAATGCTTTTATATTTTTTTCACCATCACTAATCGCTGAAATCATGCACGGCTGCCTTTTTGACACTGTGCAAAAGCCTTGTATTTTATTTATCTAATTTTACTAAACCATTCCCTTAGGAAAGCTGCACGAGATGGTACTACCATCCACAGTAGTCTTAAAGAGATTTTATAAATAATATAGATTATTTTATCGTTTAGAAGTTACAGTTCAGTGAAATACCCGGTGCACTGAATACTCAAATAATTTTTCCGTCCAAGTTTGAAATCGATGACTTTATTTGGAAGTCCATGCAATATTTATCCCCAAAAAATGCCGCAAATTTAGAAAAGGCTTTAAAATTAGTGTAGTAGATACCGATTTTACATGCCCGATAAAATCTGTTTGAAGACGGAGCTCTCGACGAGGACTAATCATTAATGGGCAGTCCCATAAGACATGCTCAGTATTCTGTTTGTCATGCCCGCTAGCGCAGTCTATAAGTGTATAAGAGTTTATTCTATTTTCTACGTTTTTATTGTTGTGACA
>JAPMAG010001330.1:0-10132 GCA_036584685.1 Rhyacophila sp. Rhy_31_5
CATTTAATATCACTACATAGACTAACTTGCTTGATCTTTTTTAATTTAACCATATCCGCTTCCGAAACAAACCATAATATGCTTTGTTTATGGATCTCAACAATGTAAAAAAAAATTGTCAGTTTTTGTACTAGTAATAATTGTTAAATATTAGCTTAACTGTTTCGGTGTTGTTTTCAGGTTACCATACAAAGGAATAACCATTTGAAAAGTTTTGCAACCAGTACGGGCCTTTAACCTATAGAGGACTTGCTCGACGAACGCGCTATCCACTAGCCTAGCGAGGGCGACAAATGAGGGTTGATCTTATAGTTAGCAATTAAATATATTTTGTTATATAATATTACTTAGTAATAAAATTCACAATATACAAATCCGAGCAATACCTTCCGGAATATATATTTTTTATTAAAATTTTAGTCATATATCAGTATCGTAAGTTGAATTATTTCAATTAAGGGTCATTTTAGACAAAAAGTTTGTTCACTTAACGGTTTTTTCAAACAACAGTTTTAATTCAATAATAAATTGAACACATTTCTTTTCATATATGTTAACGTAAATTTATATTGTAATCATTCTGTATTTAAGTTAAATATATTTTGCGACCCACCATTTTTCACTATTTGTTGTCAGCACATATATTTAAAAACAATGGACGTAGAATCTATTTTGTATTTCTCATATCATTATTTTATATAAAAAATGTGCCAAAGAATGCATAATCAGTCCTACACCTGAAGACATTCAAGATATTCATCTGTAATACACCATTTGCTATATATCGATGAACTTACATTTCAAATAATAAAAATAATCAAACATGAATTCATAAATGTATCATTTTCATTAATAAATTTACTCTTACAATGTTAAATAATTATCTTCAAGAAAAATAATTGTACTGTATTGATTTATAAAATTAAATGACAATATACATAATAAAAAAAATCTTGAAGTATGTTGTTTAAGAAAACATTTCATTGTTTTCATTATTATGCCAGTTTTTAGCAAATTTAGGTGACATTTTACAAAAACTATCTTTATTTTACATTTTAAAGTATTTTATTACTAATTTTAAAAATAATTATAAAAAAGTAATAACACAAATCATTTGTTTTTTGATGATAATTTTGGCTATTTAAATACCTTTGGCAGGCGGAAAAAGACATTTTATTTCTAGGCCAAAAACATATTTTAAATTCAACTCCCATTTATCACGTTTCGTGTATAAAGCGGTATATTTTTTCTTAGAGTTCTTCAAGGCAAACAGATGTTTCCATTAAAAAGACTTCGGAATAATAATGAGTAAAGTAAATAAGGAAGTGCGCTGAAATTTTCCGATAATTAGAAATCTCGGCAAATATTTACTCTCAGCTTATCTTTTCACTTGGAAAAAGGTGTCTTTTGTTGTTAAATGTTCCAATTTAATGAGAAAATAGATTTAAATTATTTAAGCAGTATAGTTTATTTTATACAATATATAATATATATGTGTTTTTGATGATTCGTTTGTGTCTAATTTTTTTACAAGTTTACAATCAAAGCGTTCTTACAACACTTTAAAATAATACGTATTTTAGGCTATCGTAAGACATTGTGTTGTATACATTATTTTTATTTACGAGTATATACCGTTTTATTAGTCTATTCACACACACACACGCATATATATATAAATAAACTTTAATATTTGGTTTTAACCATGTTTATAATTTCACGCAATAATTTTACTTAAAAAAGTATACGTAAAATAAATAACCAAAGAAACATGAAATAGCTTATTTAAAAACAATTATAATAGGCAGCGATGAAATTGGTTAAAAGCTTTCATTTTTTGCGTGCTCTCGACAATAAAACCAACTTTTTTAAAGCTGATTATAATCGCATGCGAAGATACACGATCATAAATAACAATCATAAACATTGAAATTTTGTTTACTGCCACAAAATTTACAAGCGTAGCCGACTCACGCGGGGTACTATTATTGCAAGGTTAAATGAAAGCCTCATTAATTTTCATACTGTCCTAAGGAGGCTACTTTGCGAAAATTAAACCAACTCAGACTGCCAGATTTTGAGCAGTTCTGAGTTCATGGGCTGTAAATTTTTGATTTAGATCGTGAATGGTAATATTTATATAATTTTATATTTTTTTAACGATCGATGAGAATTAATTAGTGGTAACCTTAATCCAAAGAAGTGTTTGGATATTTTCACTACTCTCGACATATATGTGTTTTAATTAGAATATTTTTAGAATATTAAGATATCTTGAACTACATACTTCGTAATAAGTAAATAATTATTTTTTTCTACTGTCAATCTTTGGTAAAAAGCTATCATATTGAACCAATAATACAGTTTTTATAGATATTTCTGCAAATATTATTTTCTAAAAAATTCAAAATCGGTTTCATCTTTTTCAATTGATAACAAAAAGTTAAATGTTAGCCGTATTTATAAATATATATATATCCCTCTATTTACTATTCTTTTCCTTTTTCAATATTTGATTTTAAGGTAATTATTTCACTTCTCTACTATATATTTAGCCTTATTTCAAGTTATATATTGATAATTTTATTATTAATTCTTGTTGTAAAAAATCGTTTTATAATTCCATAATATTTTTTGACGCTGCATTTTCTATCCTAAGTAAAATCAAATTTCAGATAATAAACAAAGTACAGAACCTTTGACGTTCAATAATAAGTACGGTACAGCCTGAAATATCTCAAACTATAAATTACTACAAATACGATAATATAATAGTTTGTAAATGTTTGTTCATTTATTATATATATATCCTTTTTTTTGGATTTTAAAATTTTAATTATCAAATTACTATTCATAATATGTGTAAATATATACAATTAATAATAAGTAAACTGAAAATAAAACACATTGCAGTATATGAATAAATATCGATCCAATGTTGCTTTCTGATGAGTTTGTATTTTAATTTTTTTAGGCACATAGGTATCTTATTTTGATTTGACCGTAGACAAAGACAGCAGGCGTTTCCTTTTGTGTCTATACGCCCTTGATAAAGAGGGAGGTAAAACATTAATTATTTGGCAGTGAAATAAGTTACGTTATTTGACAGCTGGCGCCGGAATGGCGAAGGAAGTGGTATTCCTTTTCAAGAGATCAATATCTAGTAATATAATATAATTAATACAAAACCATATTAAAATAAAATTTTCATAAAACTGACATGGCATTATTAATTACTTCTTTAGGTTGAAATGATTTTTAGTCCAAGGAAATCGCACTCAGCTGAAGAATTTCAATAAATAAGATGAACCATCCTTATCAGTTATCCATATTTTTATTAAAATAAAGATTGTTTTAAGCAAAATGAAAATAAAATATAAAATTATTTGTAATTTACAGACAATTACTATTTATTTAGCATAAAATTACATTTTTCACTCTGTGAGCACAGTTTTACCAGTTGAAATCAAATTAGATTTTTTTTAAAAAATGACTTTTGCTGTACGAGTACAAGTTTAGTTGTACGTGATTAAAACTGTTATATCATACAATATATAATACCACTATCTTAATAATCAAAAGTTTTAGGTCATATGCCATAATAATTTTAATCAGCTTATCTCTAATTTTATATCTATTTATCAATATAAAAAATATTTTTTGTTTTAATGAAATAATATTTATATTATTACGTTAGTTAACTACTTTCATTTTGATTTGTATGCTAATTTTTAATAATCTTTTTATATCTCATAAATTCATAAAGTGAGTTTGTATCTATGATATTCAAATTGTATATATGGCTCATATGTATGGTTTAAAATATGACGCTGGCAATGAGCAAAAACTTTGTCTTCACATACAAATATATATTTTTTAAATATTAGCAATATTATATTGGTCACATATTTTTTATTTGAATGATGGTTTGTCAGAACATAATGGTAAGATATCGACAAAATATACGAGTGTACGAGTATTTTGATAGATATTGATACTTTGCTTTAACGTAATATAATTATTTTTGTTCAAATTTATCTACGAAAGAAGATATTATTCATTATTATTACATAGAGTTTTAGTTGCATTTACGTAAAACTAGATTCCTCTAGGTAGAACAACGGTACAATATACAAAATAATTCTCAATATTAAAAAAAAATATTTATTAAACTTTTTGAAATTAAAATAGAACTCTTTCATTGTATTTTATTACAAAATAATTTAAAAAATTAAAGTATCTTTTTTTCTAAATAAACACAATTTTTCAAAATCGTAAAAGTACCAATGCTATTTTTTTCAATTCTTCATTTAATATTTTTATATTGAAAAATATCGTAAGACAATATTATCATGCCAAACAAACAAACACCATGTACTAATTAGCCAATAATCGCAGAATTATTTAATTTTGTATCATGCTGTCTGCGGTGGTATAAATTTGCACACGTCTTGCAATGTTCAAATATCACCGCTTGAGCATAAATAATAGTGCATCGCTAAGTACAGCTATCTGCAAGCAATAAATATGATGAGTTTTCCCCAAGTCGCATAAAATTTAGCACTAACTCATTCCGAAGTAAATCCAAAGTTCACCTAACACCGTGGGAGAGAAATGCATCGTAAATTGTGAAATTAACATACCAGAAGTTATAACCCAGGTTTTCATGTACCAAACTAAAATTATAGTGTATTATGTAGTGTGTATTAAGTTTATCACTTTATGTGTATTATATACATAACTACGTTACCGGAATCTACAATCTTTAATATTTTACGTGATAATATTTATATAAGATATGATAAGATTGTAAATTAGTTTTACATTATCTAATATAATATATTCCATATACGCTCCAAAATGGAGCACATGCGATCTTCATAGCGTGAAGATTTTCTTTATTTATTTTTACGAGTAATAGTTGTTAATTATTAGGTCAACCGTGTTGGGTTCGTGTCCTGGCTACAATATAAATGAACAACATTTGAAAAAATTTGCAACCAGTCCGGGACTTGAACCGGAGATCCCCGCTTGATAGGCGTGCGCGCTACCAACTAGTTTGACGAGGACGACTATATTTATGAAATAATGATAATATCTCAATTTAATACAGCAAAACTTAATACGTCTCGACAATTAATTGCTTTAGAGAAAAGAATATTAAATTAAATCAAAACGTAGTGCAAATAAATGTGTATAAAAATAGCATGAGTAGCTACGATTCATATGACATTATATATCATAAGACGAAAGTATAAATGCGTTATTCTGACTTGAAAAGATTTAGTCACACAGAAAACACGTACTACGCATGGACTGCGAATGAGTCAAGACTTTTTATGTCACATTTCACGGAAGACTATCTTGACACCCTCCATAATTTAAATGATGGTTGCACTTAAAAGTTCTCTTAAAAATTATGGATCTCATAATTTTTTTATCTCTGTAAAAATAGTACATATATATATATATACGCCTATCATGTGGGAATTCCGGGTTCAAGCCCAGGCTAGTTCCAATTTTTTTTAAATGTATATATATCTGTATTGTAACCAGGACACGAACCCGAAACGGTTGTGCTAATAATTGACAATTATTATTCGTAAAAAAATAAACTCTCAAAACAATCTTCACATTGTGAAGACCCATATGCTTCGTTTCGGAATGGATATGGTTAAAAGAAAAAAAAGAAGAAAGAGTAACTGTTCCTACGTTAAACGGTTGGGTGATTTGTTGCCCAAAGTAGTTTGTCCGGATAAATCAAACCCAAACTGAACATTGTCTTTGTTTCACACCGCTTCCCTATAACAGAATATGAAGTTGTAAAGAATCAACATAATGTTATTGTTATAATCTGCATAAATAAAGCTACAAAATATGGCTTATTCATACTGTTATTCATCATATCTATATAAATATATTTTAGAAGAAACATTACACTTTTTGTTCATGTTATTTATTAAAGAAACAATGTACTTGCTGATTAAGAATTTAATTCAATTTCCAATATTTCATAATTGAGTATTTATATTTACATTCCTATTTATTAGCCCCGGTTAACTTGCCAGTTAACATAACTCCGGTAAATTGAGAGTCATCCGTGTATAGTTGCCAAAAAGGCAGGTACCTTCATAGCAATGAATAATGACATAATAAGTGCAAGGTCCGGTTACAGTCATGACCCGCAGTCAAGAGTTAAACGCGCGGGACCACACGCGAATTTAGCTGACACTAAAAAATTAAAAAGAAAAAAAAACGGTTTTATTGTCTTCTCGACTGACGAGACATCATGAACGGTCCTCGCTTTACAGGCGAATTCACAGAAACTGACTTATGACTGAATAAACATTTTATTATATAATTTCGATTCCAATTTTTAAGCTAGTATTCTTAATTTTTAATACCTAATTCATATTTGATTAAAAAAACGTAAATTATTAAAAAATATATATATTTAATTTGCGAGATTAAATCGAGGGCTTAAAATCAAACAACGTTTTTAATTGTGATAATGTTATTTAACGTTCTTGGCTACAGAATTGTCAAACAACGGCCTGTCAGTCTTTTTTAGTTTAGTTTTGTTAGTTACATAGATTGCATTGTTTAATATAAAAAGACTGTACAAGCAGTACAAAAAATGTTTTTCGGCTCTCCTGTGAAATTGCACTATGTTGGTAGCGTTGTTTGACTTTAACCCTTCAGAGTATTATAAACAAAAGTTTCTGTAAACCCTATTAATTATGAGTGATTTTTTCTGACCAGAATAACTTTAAACGTTATATCTTGAGGATAATTCATCATTGATGCTGAAATTGCTTAGATAAACCAAGAATATATCGCTCAATAGCTAACAGTTTATACGACATCTATAAGTTAGTACCTTAAGGCTTAAATGAATAATAAAAAAACTGCTATGTGGTTGAACGAAGAGTCGTTCGGTAAGATACATTAAAACAGAAGATAGAAAAAAGAGCTTCCAATTTGCTTTACTATTTGTCAATATTATATTATCAGCTCTCTTATAATGCGGATATTCTTAAATACCGATACTAGTGGAAGACTTAACTGATTAAGTTTGACAAATTAAATACTTTTTTGAAAGTTCTACACAATTCACTTCGCTCTTTGTCACTGTTGTTTACGATAGAAGGATAGCTCAACAAAAGATGTAGAATTTTGTAGTATAAACGACTAAATGTAAAGAGCTGGAGATAAAAAAGTCTATAGAGTGGTCGTACACTTGGCCATAGACTTGAATCAATCGCAGCTCTATGAGCCAGTATTAGATTATACAGAAAAGTCGCTTTATAAGAGACTATTATAATATTGAGGTATGTTCCGAAGCCGTCTTTTTATTAAATACAGTTTTTTAAATCAAATAGTTTATCTACATTAAGAAATCAAATAAACCAAGATTGTATGTAATGTATATGTTGATATTTAAGGTCAAATAAAACAAAAGTCATATTTAAGATAGAAAAGAAAGTAATACCTGTATCAAGCCAAAGCTGCCGAAAAAGTATTTGAAAGTACTGAAATATACACTTCACCCTTTGAAATCACTGTGCGAGTATTTGATAGATAAATAGATGGTAGAAGGAATGCGCAATGTCTAGTCTAAAGTATTTGAAGGAGAAAGTTGATAATAGTAAGGTGTGAAAGGTGATTGTCTAGTATCCAAGAAATTTGGATGCTTTACATTACGTAATTATGTCAATACAAATCGGACTGATTCTTTCAAGACCTATTCAACACAATAGTTGAGATTATAACTGACAATTATTTGTAAAAAATCAATCGAGTCAATCTTTACATTGTGAATATTCATACGCTCTTTTCAGAGTAAATATGTTTTAAAAAAAAGGATACAGATCACTTATCGTGGTTACAACTCTTAACTCAATACTTATTAATATCTACACAATATAAAATAATTTCCTTCTTGATTATAAGCTTGTAGTAATTTATTTTTCCAGCGCCATTATTCAAGACGTATTTTTGATTAATTAGACTCAAATAGCTAGCATTACTTCTACGTCATATCCTTTTCAATAAAAATATGTATTCAATGAACATTGTCTCTCTGACCCATAAAAAATGTTAAGATATGAACAGATTCAATTTGTCGCTTGGTTAGTTGTTAGGATATCATACTTTAATCTCTCTTCTTCTTTCATATTTTGTCTATTTGCTTAAACATATATCACAGCACACCTTCATGCGTTAATGCTTTTTGTTGCGTACTCTCAGCGTAACCCTGATGAATACTCGTAAATGACATTCGTCAGCTTTTCAGTGGATCAGTGGATTTAAAAAGAAATTTATGATTATGACTCACTTTAGGCACCCATAGCATATAGCATTAAACAAACAGCATTAGGTTTTTTTCAGAAAACCGTCGTGGGTCACAGATACAAGCCGCCAATATGAGCAGGGCTGGATTAAGACCTTTAGGTACCCTAAACACTAACTAATTTTCGTGCCCCCTTACACTCCTAATTCAAAATATTAAAACAATAAGAAAACATAAGACATCAAATGGCTCATTGTGACAATGACAGTTTATCGAATGTAAAATAATTAGACTTAACATTTTCAGACTAATTCGACTATAAAAAATTTCATGGTGCCCCTCTTTTCCCTCGATGCACTAAGCACGTGCTTACTTTATTTAAGGGTTAATCCAGCGCTGAATGTTAGGCACCATCTACAGCGATGTGCAACGACCGACATTTGAATCTATTGATGCTTTATCTATACAAGGGACAATGTTTCGAATTGCAAAAAGGACAATAATTCAGAGTTTCAAGATTGAAAGACGTACGATCACACACGTTTCCGGTACATTCAATATCAAAATGAAGCCACATAAAAACGCTTGCACGATATCCAACCTTTCCGCTATCTCATAATGTATTATGTAGCTTTGTTTGTTGGGTGTTTGCAGACTTTACAAGCTATAAGTTTTAGACCGTGGAAACTGTGAAAAAATAATAAAATATTGTCGATTGTCATCGTCACGTACACGTCCGTCAAAACATACGGTAATGATTCTGTCATCCATAGACAAAAAAAATGGACCACACACCGTAAGTGATTTATATATTTATTTTGAAAAGCTGCGAGCTTTTTTGCCATTCAGCTTTTTTGCAAGTTTTATTACTATTAAAGTACTTGGTTTATATTTCGAGTCAACAATAAACTTCTCAACAAGTTCTGTAATCAACTCACACAACTTAACATATTCATTAATATGTAGACAATTTGCAAATGAAATGACATTTGTGTAACACATTTTTTAAAGTTTTCTATATTTTCTCTTGTCACTCAAGTACTGCACCTAAATAAAAATGCTGAAAAGAGTTTATGAAAGCATTTATGTATTTCTTTAATAAAAAAATCGCATGTAAGAATAAACAATGTAAAAATGTACTGATAATGGAAAAAAAATATTGAACACATCAGTATATATCGACGACTTAAAGTCAAACAACGTTTTCTACAAAAATGCATTTTTTTAATTTGTGATAATGTTGTACGTTCTTTTTATATAATTGTCAAACAATGGTATGTCAATCTTTTCTAGTTTCTCATTAAATCATCTGTAAAGTTTAACGTTAATTACATAAAGTTGCGTTTGTTTAATATCAAAAGACTGTACAAACTGCTAGCGGTCTTGTCACAAGAAAAATGAAATTATCTAACAATAACAAATAAACATTTGAACATTAGATTTTAAATAAACATCTCCTTTTTTAGCCCAAAGAAAATAAAAAAAAACGTTTTTTGGCTCTCCTGTAAAGTTGCACTTTTGATAGATTTAGATAGCGTTATTTGACTTTTAGACCTTAATATTTCCAAAAGCTAGATATTATAATAATAATACACTATTCAAGTTCTTAGGACTATCAATAAATAAACATTCCTAATTGCGTTAAATTGTAATATCAATTGAAAAGTTTTCCGGCTCATCAAGACCACTTTCTTAAGTTCACTTAAGTTATTTTTTACTAATCAAACACACAACTTAGTAAAGTAGATATTAATCGACAAATAAAGTTTTAACTAGTGCGGAATATTTATTTAATACCAGTATAACAAAGTACTGAGCTTGTGTGTAACGATTACTTGT
>JAPMAG010001331.1:0-12644 GCA_036584685.1 Rhyacophila sp. Rhy_31_5
TTTGGGGGGGTGGGAGGGGGTGATCACCAATGTCTAGATCACGTTACAAGGGGGAGGGTGCGTTAATTCTTATTGTTAGGTAACACATTTTTTATTTGAATTTTCGTCTCGTAAACTTCATTATTTAATATGGAAAGTTACGGTCCTTCTTCGATACGTTCGTCTTTCTAGAAGAAAGCTTTAATAATATTATAGTTAAAAACGTTTTGGGGTAATAGCTAATTATTTGTTACAAATATATGATAAGAAATTTGTAGCTATAAAACTAATAATTACGATTAGTAGCGATCTTACAAAAAGGAAATATTAGTTTTTTCCCGTTCATGGTTGTAAATGGAGTTATCTACTTTTAAAATCTGATTAAGTACACGAGTAAAAACAAATTCCGATATGCGTACTTATCAGACTATGAACGTAGATGGAATCAGAGCCATATTATTAAAACAATTACGAATGGAAAAGAGTAATTTACCAGAATAACTATTCAACAAAAAAAAAAATTAATCTTGAAATAAAAAACTCTTGTATAGCTAAAAATTGATCTGGCCAAAAAGTGAATATCTAATTTGTGAATACGTGTAGCTAAATGGCCCATGTCAAAACTAAACGATTATTTTGAATGTAAGCGAAATCATGAGGATGAGATTACTCTCGTTTGAAATGTGACTAATGTACTACGAGTATATTTGACAATGCATTAATAATCTTAAACATAGCGTTTCATGCATATAGTTGATTAAAATTAAAATTTATACGCGCAATAAATTTATCAAATAAATATATATAAGATAATAAAGTGAGAAAGTGAAGTGTGTCTCATATTATGGCAACATTTTTTATTATCGTATCATACACAAATTGTTCGATAATTGTCTATCGTTTGATTAATCTCACCATTGGGACGTGCATCTACTCACGTCCCAATTCACACCCAATCTGCAGGGGGGTGAGGGAATTCACCGATTGTTCTCCCAAACGTGGACTCCTCTACTCCCTGCAGATTCCTCCTCTTTGAAATTGGGAGTGAGTAGACAGTTTGTATCTGTGCACACTTTTGAGATACTCAATCTTGTATTAATTAAGCGATTTTTATTACGCATTAAAAGAAAACGCCTGTATGAAATTATGCAAGGTGTAAATATAATCAGAATATTATTTGATATTGAGGCTTAAGGGAGCCAACGATTTCCACTCGATATTAAGAACAAGTATTAAAAAACTGATTTTATTATGATGAAATGGATACGATCAGTTTTTTAACATATATATTGTTTAAAAGAATTGCTGTTTTTAGCGGGTGGCCAATAGCAACAGCTGATATGATTGATAAATATTTATAAAAACAATATACTGCCAGGAATAAAAAGAAAAAAACCGTACAGACTAGGAGAGGTAATAAGCACCTATCAATTCTAAGTCGAACCAAATTAAGAGTTAATTGTCCGAAGACAATTAATTACAATGAGTTATGATCTCAGTGGGATTTCGCTACTTTTATTCTTCACGTGCATAATAAAAAGCTTAACAAAAAAATCGCGCAAAATTAGAATTTTCGAGATACGTTTATAATGGTTTGTAATTGTGGCATATTCCATCACTCAATGTCAGTTGAAGAACTATAAAGAAAAATAACATTTTTTATACGCGGTAGAGTTCTAAGTAATATTTATCGTACATAGAGGATGGATACCAGTATTTCTCAGTGCAGAACCAACGCAGAAATCATTAACTGCAAAAATGTATGTTAAAACCAACTGTTTACAACGAAATAACGTACAAAATGACGATATATAGCCAACAGAATGATAAATAAGATATAATAGTTTGTTGAAAATATTTTTAACATTATGTTCAAATGCACATGAAAAAAACAGTGTCATTTTCGGCAGCTACGGAATTTTAACCGTAGATCCTCGACTTATGAGTCGGATACGCTTCCACTCGCTTACGAGAGCAACAATAACAAAAAAATCAGAGCGACTCGACTAAACTTACCTTCATTGCACGTATACAAAATATGTAAATGTGTCAAACTAGTGAATAAAAAGGGAAATGAATAGGGACAGTCAGTTTTCACTGAGCTGTATCAGCTGATCAGTAATAAACAGCATATAGTTCAAATGTTTCATCATTGTACGATAAATGTCTCCATAATTGCAGCTTTAATAATTTACAAACATCATACGAGTATTATAATTTGAAAGCTGTTTTATCTGACGTATATTCATTTTTACTCATATTTACGGCATACGTTACAAAGGGTTTAACCAAAAGATGCCAACAACGGGTGTGTAATACAAATTAATAAATTATTTTTACTACGTAAACTGTGGAATAAATTTACGATTAAACACCGGGATCTACGATGGTAGTAGCAAACATATTGTGAAAAAATACTTAACGTCATTGAATATAGAAAATGAAACATAATTTCTTGCGTTATAAAAACATTTAATTCGTGTAACAACTACGATTTACTTGTTTTTCTGTTAAGTTACAATAAAAATGTCATAGACGGAACAAAATAATATATGTTGTATATATATTTAATTAAATACATTCTTACGTATCATTTGCTTTATGACGTACTACAATGTATTTTTAATAAACGTAATTATCCGGCGCAGTGGTCACCGACCTTATAACATGTGAGAGATGCCTTTTAAATTTCAATTATCCGATAAACTACACATTATGTATACTACATTCTTAGTTTTATAGTTTTGTGTATTAATGACAAATTAAGGAACTCTAGAAAGCACTCCGTCCTCGGTTTTTGCACTATTTCAGAAATAAATAAGTGGATAACATTAAGAGATACGGTAAAACGCTTGAATGTAGATAAGGGACGTCCATAAATCACGTAACGTTTTTTTCTTACGCTTTATAGACTCCACCTTCCATGTAACACCAAATAGACATTTAAGATGACCCCTACCTTTCTCCTCTCAGAGGTTAAGTAACTCTTCACATTAAATATAAATGCAATTTACAATCAACTCCAATCCATTTTTTGAAGGGAAAAATGGTTACGTAACAATACAAATTAACCCACCCTCCCCCTTGTAACGCCATGTACACATTGGTAGTCACCCCTTCCTCGCCCTGAAGATCGTCACGTGATTTATGACTGACTCTAAGTGGTTATGCATTCAGCCATATACCTGAATAGATCGTAGCACCATATTAACAATGATAACATTGAGGGAACGGGATAATATTGATGACTAACTGTGGCATTTTAGCGTTTAAGCTGTATAGTAGGCAAAAAGAATCTTTAAACTATTAAATACTCAATAAATTAAATTATTATATGAAAAAAATACAATCGTATTCCTTTCTAATTTATAAACCATCTAATAATTTTGATACAATGGATGTATGTAGTTCGCTGTCAACCGTTTTCGTTTCGATCTTCACAAAAAAGGTCGATATTACAAACTACTCGTACATTAATGAAAGACATTTATTTAGTATTCCGACAAATCCGATGAAACATTTAAGATCGAACAGATTTCAAGTTATTAACAAAATATCAGGAAATAAAAGCTTGGTATAATACAAATTGAGTGTTTGTAAAATATATTTCATATTTTGATTGGAGATAAAACGATAGATCGACAAACTTGGGACATGAATCGTAAAACAACAGCTGTAATAATAAAAACACGGTTTGACAGCGTGCGCCGAAGTAACCGGTCTTATCCTTATATGAGCACTCATGTCAGGATATCATTTTGTACGCATTGGTGTGGAATGAAAAATAAAATATTTATTTGAATCAAATTAAAATATGAAATATTCGAATATGGGGAAAAATTATTTTAGAGATTGGAACTAGAGATATTTTACGGTAGACTTTCGGCGAACTTAACAGTATAGACACGACTACGTATAACAGTGATGAAAATCACGTATCACATACAGCTCTATTTTCATGACCACCTTCGGCGAACTTTATGTTAAACACCACGTGATATACACTAGCGGTTTTTAAGCTGCACCCACACTAGTAGTTGTTAAGTTAACCTTTTCTGTGCCAGCCACAGTGTCATAATCAGGCAACCTGTAATTTTTTAAGCACAAATTTTGATTCAAATTTGTCTAGGCAACTCGATTCTGGAATTTAACTCGTTAAATAAGCAGTTGATATAGACACAGCGCAGTTCGTTTAAGATTACATAATACTTTAGTAACCTTGTATATTTTCTATTGCCAGAAAAATAATTTTATATTGTTCAATATTTTATGATATAATATAAAGAATGCTGTCGCAAAGAATAAAATCTTCAAAACATGATGAAGAATTTTATTTTTATAAAAAAAACAAATATTAACAACAAACGTCACAAAGTGAAGGATTGTACTACTAACTGCGTAAAAAGTGGTTACCAAACTACAGCTCTGCAAAGATTTTCATCTGCCCCCTATATTTGTTTACAAAACCAATGTAAATTAATGTTCCAATAGGATTTCAATAAGAATGTTTTGCACCCAGCTCCCATGTTTTTAAAAATTTCACTCAGCCCGTTTCTCAAAAAGTTTGGTAACGCCTGGCGTAAATATAGTGTTTGTTATTAGGTCTGAAAGCAATTGGTTACACGGACTAAAATGTAGTTTTTTAAAAACCCCTTTTGACTAACAGTTGTGTTCTGGTTTTCCGTCCCGCAGCATGTGTGTTGTGTTCTATCCACCAATTCACATTTAGAGAACAGTACTTTAGTGATTTTTCTGTCGAAAAGAGAATGGTTTTCTTTTAACCATATCCTTACCGAAACGAAGCATATGAATCTCCACAATGTGAAAAAAAAATTGACAGTTTTTTTACGACTAATGATTGTCAATTATCAGCTCACCCGTTTCAGGTTCATGTCCTGGCTACAATACAAATGAATAAACATTCGAAATTTTTTGCAACTAGCACGAGCCTTGAACCCGCGATCCCCGCTTGCTAGGCGTACGTGCTAGTCTAGTGAGGGCGATATGACGAATGCAATAAATGCAACTAAAGACATTTTCGTTCATCAATCTGTACCTTGATTAAAATAATGTAATCTACTTACAATTTTACTTATCCATTTATAGAGAACTCGATGCCATGAAAAACATACCTGAAAAAGAAGAAAAAATCATGTTAGAATATATATGTATACACAATATTTCATTAAATGTGATACATAATACCTGAAATATATACAGTTTAGCATATCTCGTCATGTGTCAAAGGCAAAAATTTTCAAAATATTTTTATTTTACATCAAAAATAAATTCAAAGGCAATGATGTATTTCAAGTTTAACAAAAACCAAGGTGACATCTTTCCAAATCATGAAAAACTATATGTCATGCAAAACAAGGTTACAGCAGGTATAAAAAATACAGAAATATTACAGAGTGATGCCTTAGTTATGACATTGAATTATCATCGTGATGTCACCACGTTTCGCAATATGTTATTATAATTTATAATACAGGACGTCACTGGTCGTCTGTTTTGAGTAGGTTTAAAACCAGAGATGGTCGAAGCCCAATCCGACCCGCCTCTCGTTTATTCAAATCCTTGCTGATAAAAAACTGGAAACAATGCGCTTTTGTTTTTGATTACGTGAAGGGACGCGTCATAGACGATATTTGCAATAATAAACGATCCCGCTTCACAACACTGCCACGAAACAGTGATACGAAAGAAATTGGCGAAAATGTTGGAATATTCAGCGCATTGTATTATATTTAAAATTTTCATCAATTTTCCTTGGCTTTCGTAACGTGTCACGATTCGAAAGAGTAGAGCGGTAATCTTTTAACCACATGTGACAAAATACCTACGTTGTAAGCAATTCATCACTACTCGCATGTGTGAAATAAACGATGCATACGCCGCCTTTTTGCATAAAATAACGACCAATATTTGATTGTACTAATGATTTATCAATTTTACTTTATTTATTTCTCGGGTATTAGAAGATATACTTGCTATTTGGAGGTTGAACATAAGATTAAAGTGCATCCGCATCAACCGAAGAAGTGACCAGGACGCTGTGCAGCCTTTAAAAGTATTATTTATTAACTGCCAAGAGACAAATGGAAATTAATAGTAATAAATTCGCCGTACCGAAGCATATGGGTCTCCACTTACGAGTGATAATTGTCAATTATTACCTCACGCGTGTCGAGTTCGTGTCCTGGCTACAATACAAATGAATAAATATTTTTTTAAAAAAGACAACCAACACGAGCCTTGAACCTGTGATCCCTGCTTGCTAGGTATGCGTGCTAGCCTAATGAGGGCGACTAAATTACTAAGAACATAATATTTGGAGGAAGTAAAAAATAGTGTGGTATATTTATTGATAAACGCCGTTCACGAATAATTCTTATCAAAAAAAGTAGACTACATTTTCACTGGCAAAGTTAATATAACAAGTAATTATTGCTCGTATGTTTTTTTCATGGCTTCATTGAAAATAAAATGCCCTTAAACATACAAGAATTGTTGATATCTATCGTCGATTCCTCTTTAGCCGACTAAAAGCTCATTTACTGGCCCTACTTCGAGCACAGTTACGGCTTCTTTAAAGAGGTTAGGGATCGGTGTTAAGTTATGGGCGTCGACGTGTAATGACGCCCACGCTGACTGACGCCGGTTCATAACATAAAGGTCGACAAAGGTCAAGATCGAGGTCGAACACAGGTGGACTTTGAGAAGAATATCAACGAATTTTTCTATAAAAGATATCGTATTTAATAAAAACACAGTTTTGCTTAATCTACTTGTCTGCGTGCGAAGAACAAACATTGAATATTAAAACGTTCTGAGGCGCGAAAATAAGTGTAGTCATACGGTTAAATATATACAACATAATTGAAAGGTTTCACATAACTAAACAAACACTTTTTAATTTAATAAACAATATTATAAAATAATCAAAAAATAATATACATTGTCAGAACACTTTAAAGAGACCGCTATATTTGAAATTACTGAGACAACGAAGAGTTATTTATAAACCATGTAATTTCATGAAATAATTCCATCATAGTATTTATATATATTTTTTTTGTATTTTTAGACAAGACGTGGACACACAAGGTGGAATCGATGATTAGAAATTACTAAAAATTACTTTAAGTTTGCTCTAGTAAAATTGTCCCTCCATTTACGCGTGTGAGTGATTCCAAGAAAACAGTGTATAATTAATTGAAAACCGCATAAATGGAGCAATAAAAAGAAATGTAAAATTACAATCAGTTCCATATTCATATATTTACCTTTTAATTGTGAAAATAAAGCATAACGTATTTATTTGAAAGCAATGACATTTGAAAGTTTTTTTTTTGAAAAACATATCGACAGTTTGCTGCTTGATCGCTTTCTTCTAGATTAAGTTCATATGGTGCGATCTGAGCTTTTGATCTCCTGCAGATTAACCCGAAGTAAGTTATACATACGAGTATATGTGTGGCGTAATATAAAATTGAGCAAATTAGTGAAAAAACTAAAATATTTTATGCCTACTCAATAAATTATCGTAGTTAAAAGACCGGGTAAATGAAAAGATAACTATATTTCGGCTCTTTTAGATGTACAATTAATTTAAAAACAATTGGATATTATGTACTAATGAAGTGAAGGCTTTTTTAAAAACGATAGTAAGAACACTGAGCATACTCGTATACTTGTATTTGTGCAATAAATAGTAAAGGTGTGATTGTGCGTTCAATCAAACACTCGTTTAAATATCAAGGTGATTTCAATTATTAAATACTGGTATAACAATCAATCTTATTCCAGTCTAAATATAAAGCTCTTTCGTTTACAAGAATAATTCAAATTTGTATGTAAGCTTTTTTTACCAACGAAAATCAATAACATTAAATTCGTGATTATGTATTGAACGGAAGTCTTATAAAGTACGCACATTATAAATGTAAATAAGAACATACAAACGTTTCGTAAAATATTTTTAGATGAGGCAATGATTATTTTTATAGAATATTTACCGATAATACGTACATATAATACACGTAAAAGACGTGTCATGTTTTCATACGGAAATAAATGAACGAAAAATTGGTTTATGATTTGAGTCCATAACCTTCGCGAAACTGGTAATGATCGTAATGCAACCAAAATGTTTAAGTGCTTCAATTTCAATACACTCTATAATGATTGTACTTATATTTGATGGTGCAAATTAGTAAACAGTTAAAAAAAACAAAATGAAAGTAACTACATCATACAAAATTGTTTAACATTAAAACAGTAATAATCTTTTAAGGATGTGTAGATTATTGTTTCTCTTGCGATGGAAGAAACAACGCTTCAAGGCTACAACACTAGAATATACATTTGCAGCTTTGTTTTATAAACCGTAGTCTAATAGAGAGAACATATTGATATATTGTTATACATAAAAAAAATCATAAAATAAAATCTGCTTTAGCTCACTCTCACTCTATTAGAAGATGTCGATACCCAAGATTTCGTTCTACGCAGTTATTGCTACCTATTTCAGCAACACTACCGTCAGATTGGTTTTACGTTTTGGGATGAAGGAAAACCGACGCCTTAAATCGTGACAAATTAGTATCGTTCAATTTTTACGTAATACTTATGAAAACAATAGATTTATTAGGTAAATATGTAGGAAGAGAGTAATCATTTGAAGGTTTCGTGTAAACTTTTCTGGTAATACAAAATTTTATTTGTTTGGGTGTGTCTGATTACCTCACAGATAAGAGTCTAATATATCTAAATGACAACGATACATACTGTCAAAAGACTGATAAATCTTTATTTTAGTATTTTGACGTCTAGACTTGACACACATTTTTATAAGCGGGATGGCGGACCAACTAAAATATTTATCATATCTCAGTGTACCTGGTATAACTGATCACCATTGAATGGGCGAATTCGCGAAATTTAGGAATTATGAAGTGTTATATCACAGAATAAATTTGGGAAACACTAGTGTATCCAATACTACAATATAGTTAACTCCCTATAGCGTAAAAATTGGGACTTTGCTATAAGAATCTGCAAATTAAGGATTTTTTAAAAATGTTATACATACACATATATATGTACATATGAACACATGTTACTGAACGTATACGTTTTGTAAAAAAAAAAACTACGCCATCGGGGGACCGCTATAGAGGGAACCAGGGGCGGATCGTGAATTTGTGGGGCCCTGGGCTAATACTACTTAGTAAACTAAACACTCACTAAACACAGTTCTAACAACAACAAAATCAATTTGTCACTTCGATGACGAAAACAAAAGTGCGGGAAAAAAGGAAAATTGCGTTGGGCAAAAAGCGGCAACAAGTACCCCGTAATAGACGCGACAAAATACACCGACCGAAAACAAGCGACGGGGAATCCTTCGTTCCGTTCGATAGACACCCACACGGGTCGATTGATCTCAGGTTTGCCAACATTATGATCGGGTTGTTTTTTAATTTTAGATATTTTTTTCACAATATCGTATATTGTTTTCAATGGAGACTGGGGGCCTTTTGTATCCACGGGGCCCTGGGCTGCAGTCCAAAAAGCCCTTAAGTAGATCCTCCACTGGGGGGAACTGCCGCTAATGCCATAGGAAAATTCTCTATAAGGTGGGACGCTATAGGGGGGTTTACTGTGTATTTGAATATTTATAACATTTAATTTACGCAAAATGTATTGAGTTTCAAATAAAAATAAAACTAAAAGCAACGCTCAACTTACTTCTGATAATTCTATCAGACTTCTTGAATATTACAAAACGGTAAACATAATCATGCAAGTAGCGCATACATGGTTAAGTGCAAGTACTTACAACTAAGTGCGACACACCATCGCACAAAGTAAACCAGATGTTATCGCTTTGTGTTCGATATATTGTATTATTATTATATTGCGTGGTGAAACTACTTTATTCGGCAGGGAAATCATTTCAAAAGAAATTGGCCGACAGACTATGGTAGACCGGTTTGCACGAGCTTTTACGCGATCAATATGAAGAATAAGTAACAGATTTTACGGCAGCGGTAAACAAGAATTGACATCATTTTACATATTAGATAAACAAATGTGTGACAATAAAAATGAACACAATTTATTGAATAATCAATTACTCATACGTAAAAAATAATCTTTAAATATCACACCAAAGTGTCGATATCTGTTTCTGCCGATATCATTTTCAAATCAAAACATTAGTTACTTGTGGCCTTCAGTATTACATGTATCATTTAATTTGTATTCTGTTTGATAGCAAAATCAAATCAAAATGTTGGTACAACTACACAGTTTAAAGAAAAACTTACTAAGTAAATAACAGATCATTTGTATAAATGATTGAACAGAAATATTTTCACTGTGTTAAAAATAATGGCAAAGGTTAGCTAAATTCACAGTTTATTACCTGATACAAAGGCATGTCAACAAAAGTGAAATATTAAGCTATTTATAGAGTTAGGAAAATTCCCCTGTAGTGGCCGAGTGGACCGTTGTCTAATATGCAAGGGTAGGATGGATAACCCCTGTTTATCAACACATGATAAATTAAACATTAAAAAACGTTTATTTAGATATATAATCCGAAGGCCGTGGTTCGATTCCGTAACTAGCGACAAAACTTTTGAAAAGTTTTAACACTGTAAGCAAGACACACAGATGATTGAATTAGCGATTAATAAATACTATTACTAGTAAAAGAATACTCATATTCTTCGCTTTGGAGTGGATATTGTAAAAAATACTATTAAATCAATATAATATTTATATTGTTAAAACAAGTAGACCACAGGTTCACAATTTTTTTGAATTACTGCCCCCCCCCATTTCCAGAAAAATATACATCGTTTTCATTTTTTAAATCAATTATGTGACCCAAAGCGAGCTTGAGAGTATTGCCCAGAGGGGCGTCAGTTGGTCCTCAACGCTCCCTAAATTTTCCTTGACTCAAAAGCGACCTTTTAAATCTTTTTAAAGCCCGTCGATGAGTGGTACCGACCCCGTTGGGAACCACTGATCTACACTGTCCGTATTCTAATTAATTATAGAAGATTCACGATAATGATCACTACTATGTTTATGGTTGTCTCTATTGAAATCAACAACATGTTATCAATTTTATAAATGCTTGTATAAAATAAAGACTATAACTAGGCATTAGTACTTACTTACACGATGTGTGTTTTAAGAACTTTGTACTGTTAATAATTATAGTATACTGTAGTTTCAATTGTTTCCACAAAAGTAAAATAAATACTATTTTATAATTGGAAAATGACAAATCTTTCGTACCCCTGCTAAATGCACACGGTTAACAAACAATAATGACGAACAACAAAAGCTTCAAACTTATGAAAACTTTCAGCCAAACAAAAAGAAAACGACATCAGAGTTGATTAAACTGACGCACGTGTAATGTTCATTTTGAAAAGGCGGCTATCTTATTTCTAACTAACCTGATCTTTCATAATTTTGTTATAATATTAAATCTGTTCATGCCAATGACGATGAGTAAGCAACAAATTAAAACGTTCACATGTATCAAACATCAAAGGGTCCGCTTGTCTAATGAAATATGCAACATTGACGTTTTCGATAATCTTAATTTTAATTGAAATATAAGTACGGTGATCAATGTGTTACTCCGGATATTAGTTAATAACGAGGACTGAACGTAATGCCTTCTGCACATGGAGCTACTTAAAAGAAACCTATCACTGACGCAAATCGCCAATCAGTGAGCCATAAGACAGAATCTTTGAAATTGAATGGGATACTGCAGACAGCGCTACTTATTACTAACCAATCAGTAACGCGTTAGTAATCAGTTGTAGACTACTCGACCTGTCGACTCATTTTTGACTAAATCACCCAGTTCCTCGTCCAACTGATTAAAATAACGATTTGTTTATTATTATCTATATGAATAGTTGATAATTATTATGTATTTTCTAAATAAAAGTATTTACTTTTTATTCACAATTATGAACAATCAATGAGTGAATATAACATTAGTGGGATTCCCTCATGTTTTGTATTTTTCCTGTATAGTGCAGGGAGATCAATTGCACTTATTGCAAATAACTGTTTTAGGCACAGAACGTTAAAAATTATATTTCTTCTGTTATGATAGTAGTAATGATAACACTGACTCGTCACTCGAATTATTATCCATAGCCCACAAAGATTGTGATGTTCCACCATCGTGACAACACAGAAAACTACCGATTTCGATCACTTCCGAGACGACAGCGTGTGCGGAGCTCCATCATTAATGAGTTAGTAATCGGGTAGTAATTTCAATAACAGACCAGTTCCGTTTGTTTTGAGTAGCTCCATGTGCAGAGGGCCTAAGGGGTCGTCCATAAACCACGTAACATTCTTGAGGGGGAAGGAGGGGTGACCATCAACATCTACATGGCGTTACAAAGGGGAGGGTGCGTAAATTTTTAATGTTATGTAACACTTTTCCCTCTCAAACAGTGGATAGAATGTGATCATAAATTGCATTCCTATTTAACCTTGTGTCGGACATAATGTCACAAGCTGGTAAGCTGGGAAGTTTTAGGCAAAATTAGATCGTAAATATGTTTTTAAAAGTATATTAAATATTTCTTTATCATAACTTTGTTTTTAAT
>JAPMAG010001337.1:0-12627 GCA_036584685.1 Rhyacophila sp. Rhy_31_5
TTGTGAAGATCCATATGCTTCGTTTTGGAGCGGATATGGTTAAAAGAAAAAAAAGTATTATAAATAGCTGGTAACGACTCATAGTATTTTACTTTCAAATTTTAAAATATATTATTCTGATTAAAGTTAATTATAAAGTATTTAAACTGATTTTAGTGATAATATTCATGATTTTGTTAGTTTTGGACATCAATTGCTTTAAATATAATTGTACTAAATATTTTAAATTAACATGTACAATAGTTTATTTTACATAACATATTGTACACATTATAAAAATTTGGACAAGTTATCGTCAAATATTAAATAATGTACATTTCAATAAAATCAATAAAATAATAATGAATAATTTAGCTGTCATTTTCTTTAAAATGAACAACAATATATTCTTAGAAATATTTTCGAATTCGCAAATATGTGGTTGTTATGGGACTTATTAGAATATAAAAATACGTTAGATGGATGACATTTATAATAATTGAAAAGCAATAAAGTTAATATTCAATAATTTATGTGAAAATAATACCGCACATTTTTATGACTATTTTAGTTTAAATCAATACGATTTGGAATGTAAAATAATAGGCTGCGTAGGTTGACTACCTCTGTTGAATTCGTTTTTATAGCCAATCGTTAAAAATTACCTCTCTTTTTAACAACAAAAAATATCCTTCATTTTTTGCAACTTTTTAGTTTTGTTTTACTCGTAAAACAGAGCAAACCTTGTAATGCGAATAAAACAAAATTATAGTCCTCTAAAGTCCAAATAAAAATACCATCAAATGTGTTTAGCAAACAATTTATACTGAGTAAAAAAATGGGGAACTTTAAAGGAATTTAAATTGTAATCAAAGATTTCTTGGTAATGATTTATATAAGTAACCATAGAAATGTATTTTTTGTCGGGGCATGGCACTTCGTCATTTTTATAGCAAAAGAAAAACGACATCATAATAATAGATGTGATATAACGAAAGAGGTTCACTAAATCGTAAATCTTTTACGAGGTCTGACGTGAATATTAGCTATTATTACATATTTTGTGTAGTGGATTTCTATGATACCACGATGAACAAATTATTTACAAAAAATAGTTCGCTAGTTGTTGAATGAAAATTGAAGACATACAATTTCGAAGAAAATAACATTTAGCTATAGTTATCATCATATCACTGACAAAACAACAGTGGTATGATCTTTATTTATCAGAAATTAAATTTCAGTTATTTTTTTTCATATTAAATGCAAAAGAACGACCCTCTTACGCCCACTTTTCATGCAAATGTTTTACGTGGACAATCAGACATTTAGCCGGGCAAAACTGACGCGTCTTAATTAAAATACAAAGCCATACAGGTGTCTGAAATAAGAAAAAATAATTAGGAAAAGCGTTTATAATCTAAATAATTAAAACTACTTTTTATAATCAATGACGACAGTGCGAACAACTAAATGACTAATAATTAAAGTATGATAAAAACGAGCTCTAGATGCTGCATATTATTCAAATAAATTATTTAACCGAATCTACGCCTAAAACTTGTTTTTATTCTATTAGTTTTTAACTAGATAATAATATGTTTGAAAGTATTAAGTGGGCAGTGTGTCGAAAACATGAATTAACACTCGTAAGTTCTGAAAAAAATGCAGCGCTAGCATACTGAAGCCTATTAAAATAAAGACCTGAATATTCCGGTTATATTTTAATGTCCTGCTGTAAATGATTCTTGTCAAACTAAAAAAAAATCAAATATTTCCAACATAAAGCTCTGAATAGAAATTTATAAATCATAATATAATGTTATTTTCAGATACGGCTAATTCCACTATTATTTTTATTGCAATATTATTACATAACTTTTCTTACACAAATACACTTAAGAAGAAAATTAAAAAAAAAAACTTAAATATCAGCAAAAAATCCAGCTTATATTACATATGCATGTATTGGTACATAAAAGAGATTTATGTATTTTTCTATAAATTGTGTTTTTGCTTGAAAATAATAGGCACATTTTGTATTAGAGTAATATTCAGTGTCTATAAAATTATGTACTAAAAATGTGCATTTAATTATTTTAAAGACTTTGATCCTTTTTTTTACTGTACAATTGTAAAAATGTGACAAAGCTGACTTAGATAGTTTTAAATATTAGAAAAATAATTTTCCTTCAAATAATGTGGTTGAAATTACAAAAATTCGTCTCATCGCAACATTTTACGGCGAAAACTGCGCCAACTGGAACCGCAGAGTTTGACTAAAGATTTTTAAATAGTAGCATGAAAGCTGATCTGAAACATAACGAATAAAATAATGAAAATATCTAATTCTTATATTAAAATACACCAAAGTGCTCTGCGTTTTATTTTAAATGCTATTTATTACGTACGAGCCGTATTTGTACATAATAACTTTGTGTTATAGGCATTCTGCTTCAATTATTGAATTTTAAATATTCATTTTTAATTATATTCACTAAAAATATTCACGAATACGACAAATATTATGTTAGAATTTGCAATATTAAAGTAAACATGCAGGGTTTAAGAACATCAGATTATAAAGCAGGGCTGTGAAGTCGGTTCAAAATTTATCGACTCCGACTCCGATTTTTCATAATTTTCTACGTTTATAATATTAGTCACAGAAGTCATATAATACTATTTCACGATAGAACACGTAAAAACAACCGACAAACGATGACTGAAGACGTAACAAGAAAAATTAGTCACGTAAGTGAGATATATATACATACGAATAACACTGGTTTCGAGAAACCGTCCAAAATAATGTAGTCCCAGATTTCTGAATCATCATATACATTTGTTGATATTTGACAGATGCCGGTAACGTTATTCATTAAAGAAAATAAAAAAGGCGCAGTCTGTCGATTTTTTCCGACTCCGACTCCGCCTAAAAAATCACGACTCCACCGACTCCAACTCCGACTTTACAGCACTGGATTAAAGAATGGAATCGGTTTTTATTAGTTGAAATAATTATCATATGTAGTATTTCTAATAAAACTTGTCGTAAGTAAGAGTATAAAAGATAATAAAAGCGTTAGCTGGCTATGTAGTGAAACTTAATTCCGTGTTGAAAATATTATTCTCTGCGGCTAATTCAGCTAACTTTCTCAGTTAAAAGTTAATAATAACACTTGGTGAAAAATTTGAATAACAAGTTATGAAGTCATTAATTATTAATGTACAATATTTCCTGACATAAAATCGTATTGAAATAATTTCAATTCTCTCCTAGTAATTAATTAATTATCATTTTAACAAAGGGCTTAATTAATTAATAGATTATGCCGTTAATATATTCAATCTTATTTTGTTTCCTAGTTCTGGTATATGTTAATAAATATTTTAGTTATTGTTAGATTTATTAAATTTTATGGCTGGCAGCGTGCTGTAACCAGAGAAAGAACAAAGTTAATTGTGTAATCGCCGACATTCCGTAATCTTAAAAGATTATTTTATTCTATGTTCGGCTATAAAATTGTTATCTAATTACATTGTATAATAGTCGCTAACAAGATTTTTTCTGATGCAATATGCGTTTGCTATTGCACCTTCAACTAATGCTACATGAATTATCTTCTGCTGTAAAGGGAAGGTTATCTAAAGTCAATATTTTACACTATTTTAAGTGTAAAACTCACTCAGGCGACATAATAAATAAAACATACCACTTCATTCTGATTGTGCGTAAAAACAACTCCATAGTAATACAAATATTAAATCTTACTGTAGCAAACTTCCTAAAACAGAAAAATATACTTCGTTGTATAGAAATAATAAAATAAGAAAAATTGAAAAAAAAGTACAAAAGTTGTTCTCCCACATTATTTTGTTTCATTCAGTTTGCATGCACGTTTCATTCTGTACAACAATTAAATCATTTTACATACCGAATTTTATTTACAGAATTCGTTACGATGGAATTAAGAATAAACATTGTAATTCTTCAATAGCTGCACAATTTATGATTCTAATTATTATAAATGATATCTGCATTAAAACATGTGGTGATATAACAAAGTATTTGCATGATTGTCGGTACTAAATTCATTAGCTGATTGTAAATTAAATAAAGCGAAAAATAAAGAATTAAATTTAATTATGACATAAATGTGAATATTAATTAATTGCAAATTAATTCCTAAGATTTTAATCATTTTGACACTGTGTCTGTCGACTTCAATCAAAATATAATTAATATTTTTTATCTGCAAAAAAATATTAAAATCTATCCGTTGCAATTTTATTCGCGTATTTTTACACAAAAAAATGCCCATTTAATTGAAAGGGCATCAATTTAGAAGATTTTGTAATACATATCATCATTTTAGAGACGAAATAAATAATCTAATGAAAATACCTCGTAGGTGAATGGATAGCGCATTTGACTCGCGATCCAAGAGAATAGGGTTCAATTCCTGTAGCTGGCTAAAATTGCACATGTTTTTTCGTGTGCATTTGAAACCGGAACATAGATCAAATTAATTGAGCTATTGACTGAGAATTATTACTCGTAAAAAATCTGTCAACAATCTTCACATTGTAGAAATTCATACGCTTCGTTTCGGAGCGGAGATGGTTAAAAGAAAAAAAATGGAATAAATTTTGTGGAGCATCATTACTGTTCATATCCATATGATATGACTATGATTCATAATTGCCATCAAATAAAAAATGGTACTATTCTTAATGTTTTAAAAGAAAGTCATTAATTTCGACAGAAAATGTTTGATAAACAAAATTATGATTAGTTAACAATGTACGATGCATATAATTTAGAAATATCACTCTGAAAAGTCCAAAATATAGTTTATTTTTAAAGAAAAATCAGAATACTTAAATTTATAATAGGATTATTGAAAATATTTAAAAGAATGTACAAGAATGAATTCTTTTCGTCAATTAATGCTTATTAATTACTAAGCAAGGGCTTGTAAATATGTAAACTTTTTATAAAATAGTCTTTAAGATACTATAATCGATAGTTCAGTATGTTATATTTTAGAAACGTGCAGTTTTTATCAGCCAATTTTTCGGTCCATGTTTTTATAGTATAATTATTTTTTAATATTTGTAATAAATAAAGTAGGCGAACTTATGTTGTTCTTATATCGTTTTTAAATAACTTTGTCTCTTGTGTTACTTAGTAATATTAACCTAATTCACTAAAATTCTAGCCGAAAATAACTAAATTTTCAACGGTTAGAGCATTTTCCAAGCTGAGGTGATTTTTGGGGTTCCCATTGGAGTAAACACAGTAAAATAATATGTTATGTGTTTCAGGTGGTGCCTTATGGATTGAGAAAAGTTTTGAACTGGGTCAAAACGAATTACGGTGAAGATTTGCCAATTATTATAACAGAGAATGGAGTTTCTGATTCAGTGGAACTGGAAGATTACAATAGAGTAGATTATTTCAATTTGTATTTGGAGCAACTACTGCTAGCGATGCACGAGGATAAATGTAATGTCATTGCGTATATCGCTTGGTCGTTGATGGACAGCTTTGAATGGAATACCGGCTATACGTGAGTATTAATGTCTCGAAAATAATTCTCTTGACTTATATTTATTGCAGGGCTGTGGAGCCGGAGTCGGAGTCGGTGAAATCGTGACATTTTAAGCGGAGTCAGAAAAAATCGACCGACTTCGACGGCTTTTTTATTTTCTTTGGTGAATAACATAATGGCATGTGTCAAATGTCTAAAAAAATATATGATTCAGAATTCTATTGTAGAACTCCAATATGTTGGACAATTTCTCGGAAGTTGCGTTATTTATACCTCGCTTACGTGTTCCATCATGAAATAGTATTATAATACTTCTGTGAGTAATATTATAGACGTAGCAAAAGAGTCGGAGTCAGTAAATTTTGAACCGACTCCACAGTCCTGATTTATTCTCTAGGCTTTCATAATAACAAGAATGCACGTTTTTTTATATAACGTGACAAGTTTAGATTACTTGATTAGAATATTAACAAAACATCAGTTTAATAAACTCTATCTGAATTATATGATGAGGTGAACGCAACTTTGTTCGTATACTGAACACCCCAAAAATGCTCACGGTAAACGAAAAATGGATGTATTTAAAAAACACAGGCAAATACAATGTTGTGTATCATTTAACCTAGATGTTAGTAAAATATATTCCATTAATTATGAAAGAAGCGATCGGTTGGCAATGATATTGTTGAACTTATCTTCTCGTCAATACTCGTATATAACAGTAAGCACGAATATATTATGTCATGTGTTTAATATTATATTTTTTAAACACGCATAAAAGTTGTATTGTATAATTTTTTGATTCTCAAAATGATTTTTAAACAAAATTTAAAACGTTTCCATTAATTTTCTTCTGTATGTAATAAGTAATTCATAAATATCGATTTTTTGTAGAATCGAATGAATGTTCATACAAACTGAACGAGACATACATTTGTCATTTCAGTATAACGTTTAGTATTGTAATCAGCACGTTCAGCACGTGTTGATATTGTTTTTGCATATTCATAAAAGAAGAGACGCCAGCCAAGTTTTGTACAATTTTTCCTTTATATGATATAAAGAAATTTTAGTATAATCAAGTATTTTTCACGGTTCCATGAATATCGGTATATCCTAGGGCCGGATTAAGACCCTTATGTGCCATAATTACTAACTAATTTTAGTATTTATTTACACTCGTAGTTCAAAATAATTAAACAATAATAAACCATAAAATAAAAAGAGTCGAAATTAAACAAAACTTACATTAAGAAGAGAAATAATATTTGTTTATGTATTAATAATTTTCTCATACCTTTTTCCTTGCAAATTCTTTGATCAGATATTTATAATCAATTCTACGTAACACACCTATACATAATAGAGATAAGTCGTTCAGCCTGCTTTGTTAAAGAGTTGTTCTGAGGAGATTTTTAATATACGAGTATTTCAACCCAAATAATGCAAAATGTATTGTACGAGTATAGTCATTTGAATCAACATTTACAGATAAATTCGGATATGAAAACTTTATATGGTGCTCTTCTTTCTATAAATACCCTAAGTATGTGTTTACTTTGCTTAAAGGCTAATCCAGCACCGGTATAACGGAATTCAACATGTATGTTACTATTATTTTAGAAATTAAAATTTATAATATTGCAACGGTGTTGCTTATATTATACATACTCGTATTACTTGATTTAAATAAAATATAGCACGGTAAGTATCAAGTGTTGTGGAAAATAATGTTCAAAAGATTGATGCCTAGGTAAATATTAATTTTCTGGTATTAAGTTTATTCAGTGGACGGAGTGTTGTATATCGCTGGCTAGACACAATATGTAAAACGTTTGAATATGTTTTATCAGCGTGGACCACCATTGTTGATAATACCCAAATGGACCAAAAAAAGCTGCAAACACCAAACAGGTGTTCATGAACAAAAAAATAGAATTGGTATTTTCTGAGTGTGACTTGATGTATGACAGATATACAAAAGATAAAATTAAAAAGTACTGATTAATAAAATAATCGTAGACCAAACGTCGGCCGTCATATCATTATTAGACTCAAATTATATTAGTAAAAAAAATCTTAGTTATCACGTATTGTATGGAAACCGATTATATACAATATATTTGAAAATATTAATATACTCAAAGTATAGTTAATCATTTTGATCAATTCATAGATTGCTATCACAAATTATTTCTCCATAACGTCGATAAATAAAACATAAAAAAAATCTTCCTAGTATTGATTGGCAGTATACTTGCACAAATTCAAGGTCTTGATATGAAATACTTAAGTAAAAAAAGTATATCGCCTACATTTATGGAATACGTCTGTTTTTATTGGCTACTGTAATAATTTTTGAATTTAATAAGATACCTTCGTAAGGCGTGTTAGGGGAAGGTATAAACCATTGTCAAAACGCTGACTCACGGAGAGGAAATAATATTAATCGAAACATAAAGTTTTACTGCAAGTATAAAAGGGATATTCTATACGGTTTGTGGAATAATTTGACCTTATATGTATATTTATTATAATAACGAAAATACAAACTAAATATAGACGAAACTTTTCAGATGTGTCTTGAGAATTTTAAATTTTAATGTCATTAATCGAAAAAAATATGTATATTTTATTTAGTTGTATAGCCAAATAGATTTTTACGTGTTTGTTAGAGTAATTTTTACTAAACGTACTCTGAAAAGAAGATTATGGATGCACATAGTGTAAAGCTTGTGTTATAAACAGATTTCACGACTAATACTCATAATATTTCATTATTTAAATTTTAAACATGTCAGTAATGGGACTCGAACCGGTTATTCACGAGTTCACATATGATTCTCCGCAAATTATTCTATACATATATGAATTCACGACTTTGTGACGTTATGTATGTAGATATCTATCTTGCTAAGAAAGTGCATGTGTTTGAGAAAGAAAATTCCATGAGCTTTTTTTTAGTTAAAAAAAAAACTGCTGAACATTTCCACTTAGAATCTTTAAGTGGATGCAGAGTTGACGAGAAAATACATTCGTGCTGTGCATATGAAAATCTAAATACAACAATAGAAAACATAGACCGGTGTTCTTACCTATTGAGCAAATGGAACTTACCCACCACTTAACTTCAGTAATTGCCGTAACGATTGATTGTTTGGATTTTTGTTTATTATTCCTTTGTTTCATTGTTAACTAACTATGTCCACAAAAGACCTTTTCCCCCCACCACTTACCTACCAGTATTTGCCGCAATTGTGCATGGCCGCTTACCTGACACCGGAATCTTTGAATTTATTTGCCTGGTTTTATTTTAACCACTCCCATAGCAGAGCTGCATGCTATGTTATCACCATGCACCAAATTGCAAAAGAGCTTTATATAAGTTGTAGACTATCTAATTGCCCCATTGCGTATGGTATGATATTACCATGCACCGTATTATGAAAAAGATATTTAAAAGTAAAAACTAATTCATTTGCCTTATAGTTTCTTATCAACCGCACGAAGTATCATGTGCATCCAATGTGCTGAATTTTCAATAAGTCAGGCGTCCATGTCTATACTGTCAACAACTGATTTTTCATCATCTTTACCAGCAATTTTTGGAACGTTCCCGCGTTTACTGTGGCGTAAATAACGTAGTGTCGTGAAAAAAGACTCTAGAGACAATATTCTAAAAACCTATGCGAATGCACTTAATCAAACTAAATATAATAACACAGTAGCTTACTTCGACAGATTACATTTGATAAATCAAAAAAATACGTGTCATTTCATCTCGTTCTTAAAGGACTGCTAAGTATTTATGGTTCCCTACTATTGGGAGCAGAAATTAAAAATGGATTAAAATTTAAACGCTAAATTATATTTCTTTTAGGTATAAATTGAGTGAATGATTAAATAAATACCAACAGTGTAAGGGCTTAACGCATTTCACTTTAGACCGGAAACGGTTGTGGCCTTTATGTTTCTCGGGGTTATTTATGTAGTGAATTCGTATTATGAATTGGCGGATGTAGTTATTAAACAATCGCAATAATAATTGTCGTTACATGGCTTTCTTGTATATATTAAATATCTATATCTCGCAAAAAGACCTTATATGGTTTGTCACGTGTCGCAAAAAATATTGAATTCTTTAATGTGGTTTCCCTTCGATGGAAGTAAACATTAAATTAATTTTATGAGAAAATCGATAACTATTTTCCAGTAACGTTTCAAGTATTTTCCTGATGCTCAGCTGTTTTATAGATAACTATCGACTGTCTTGAAAAACTTCACATATGATTTTTTTTCCATTTAAAACTACATTCTTTAGAATACTTCAACGATGTGCGATTTTGATTAGCAGATCATGGTTTTAATTCCGTAGGATAAACAAAATATTTTAATTTATAATTAAGTTCATGTATTGAGTATAATGGAATTAGTTAACAGTTTCAAGATTTTTATAATAAAACTGTGGTTTCCCACTTCCATGATATGAATATGATCCATTATAGTGAAAATCGAGTCATATTTTTCCAAAAAAAGAAAGCAAAAACACGTGTACAAGTAGTTCAATTATTATTGTAAAACATAGAAGAATGAATTTTAGGAGCTTAAAATGTAAGTCAGTTTTTACAAGTAATAATTATCAATTATTAACTCAACCGTTTTGGGTTTGTGTCCTGGCTACAATACAAATGAATAAATATTTGAAAAATTCTGCAACTAGCCCGGGCCTTGAACACGATATCCCCGCTTGATAGACGTACGTGCTACCAACTAGCCTAACAAGGACGACGTGCTCTGCTATTATTTCAATTTATTATAGTTTATGTATATTCCGAAAGACCAAAAGTTTTTGAACCCAAATAGTCAAAACAAGAGATTAACAACATAAATTACATAGTTTTCTGACTTCAGTCACTGTTTTCATCGTGTGCTCTAGATGTCTTCTATGAGATCACATTTTAAGTTTGTATAATTCCATTTATTTAGTAAGGGTCGTTCATAAGCCACGTAACGTTTTTTCTTACTTTTTATTACCCTCCATCCTGTATGTAACATCATGTAGACATTCAGCTTGACGTCCACCCCCCTCTCTCATATCAAAAGTTACGTAACTTTCCACATTAAGTGATTAAGTGTCAGGAGCGAGTTAATTTGCATAACTTAAAACGTAGCTTGCTAGACAAATTTGGATATTTTGGATGATATTAAATATAAAAGTGCAGAGATATGATTATAATATGGTCATTAAAATCAATGTTATGATAAAGAAACATTCAATATACTTGAAATTAGAAAGCAAAAATATTTTGGTTCTATTATTGCTTAAAAATTGATAGCTTACCGGGTTGTGAAATCATCTCTACCTAATACATCTTGTATATGGTGTTTAGTGGTCTCCCGGGATGACGGAATCTGGTTGGCTTAAAGAAGAGGCATACTTAGTTTACTAGTTATAAAATACTTTTATTAAATATACTGTGCATGATGATACCTTCCCGTGCGACTCCGCTAGAGGCAGGTTTAAAATCAAAATGTGGGAAATAAAAAAATATTGATTTTGTGAAGTGTCAGGCAGGCGACTGCACATAATCGTGGTTGTGAGTACTGGCAGATCAGTGGCGGGTCCTTCAAAACCAGTTAAAAAGATCATTTTTGTTCGTTCATTTGTAAAAACGTTACCAACGTATAAAACAGAATTAAGATTCGTTGTAGCGCGATTTAATATTAATAGTAGAATAGGTGTACTTTTTTATCGTTATTCTTTTAGCGTGGCCCAAAGGTGTATTCCATGAGATAAAAAGGTTGAAAATTACTGTCATATAGAATTATTTTTTTAATACACATTTACTAGTATTTTATACATGTGATGCATGAAAGAATAACAATCGATATTTTTTTTTTTGTTTTTACAATATAAATCCGTAACGATACAGCGTAAAAGTGCGGTGAATAACTATTCTAAGGCTGTGTTGCGGAAATCCTTTGCTGATTTCGGTACGCTTTTTAATGATGATATAACCGTAAAACCCTTTGCTATTTAACCGCGCTCTCATCGATTGCTATAAACGTATTTGGATTGAGTCATATCCAGGCGCCGCGCAAGTCGGAGCAGGTTGTCCGATATCTCCACTAGCTGGCTAACCGTAATCGCAACCTCTTATCGCGCCGCACGGTCACCACCCCGATTTCACCTCCCTCCTGAGCCCGGCACTGGATAGAGGTAGTTTTTACGACTGATCAAACTGTGGCGCGCTAGAATTGCCGCGTTTGCAGTGGCACATTAATTTATGCATACTATTGCGCAATCTACGCTTTACCAATATCGCAATTTTGCTATATACATTTATAAGAATTCGTAGTCGAGTTGACTGAAGAGAAATGATAGCTTTGATTACTTTTTTGTTTTAAGCAAAAGCTTTTAATTTCAAATCTAATGCAATCATTGTTAAATAATCAACAAGAATTTAACAATAATATCGTAATATTAAATAGTTTTTTTTAAATATATCCGATACCAAATTAACACTTTCTGTACTAGCTGTAGTTTTTAAGCAAAAATAGAACTGTATTTACTATTTGTTTTTAAATTATATTGAATGTTTCGGTTCTAGGAAAATTAACCGACGGCTCCTCGACTGGAAATTTTTCCGTGCCGCAATTCGTCGAAAGTATAATTCACCGATTCTGTCGATTCGATCGAATCGGATACCGAATGTTTCTTTGTCACGGCTTTATTTTTTATGATCATATTATAGTCATATCTCTATGTCAACCAGTTCAGTCCATATCCTGGTTCCAAATACACTTGGAAATCTTGTGCAATTTTTGCCAGCGGTATTTTAGCCTACGACCCTCGGCTTGTAAATCGGATGCGCTATACACTCACCTACAAGGGTAACAACACATTTATTTAATTAATTTTATATCTTGTCAGTTTTCGGTATAAAGATATTAAAGTTAGTATTCAGTTGAAAATTTTCTAACAAACGAAACCGGTCATGTTTTTTAAAAATATATACATCGTAGAAGTTTGCATTTGTCATCCTCGTTAGGCCAGTTGGTAGCGCGTACACATATCAAGCAGGGATCT
>JAPMAG010001338.1:0-12626 GCA_036584685.1 Rhyacophila sp. Rhy_31_5
AGCATCCTACTGAGTAACTTCGTCTCCGTCATGGCAGTCTTATACGTGATGTGAAGCATGGCGGCCGGCATCTCATTCTTGTCGGGTATCTTTATATTCTTATAATCGATATCGAGCACGCCATTTGAAATCGAATCGAGGCTAAGGGTGCTCGAAGAGTTGGAGTCTTTGGCCGCAGGCGACAGAGACGTAGCACTAGAAAGGGACTGCGACATTATAGCTGGAAACACGAGCGTAGTGGGTTTTTTCTTGTTTCTATGAATACTCGGTATTGAAGATAGTGAACTTTTCGCTGATGCATTTTTACTTGTAATGTTTTCATTATCTTCTTCTTCGGGTTGCGCGTCATCGGGGCATATTGGCGGATTCGAGATATGAGCCGTAGAATTGTTAATATTAAGTTTCTTTTTTAGGGTAATTTTATTAATATCGCTCAGCACGTCTCTAATATCACGTTTCCTCTTGACGTCGTGCGACTCATACAATTCTAAACTAGTAGAAGACTCGGCGTCCGCATCGGACGTCAAATCAGAATTATCGATACTCTGATGTACCCATTTTGCAGGCGCCGGGAGCAGTTTTGGTAAAGATTCTTTGGGGGCGGATTCAAGAGATATTCGTTTATTTAAATGTTTCTTCTTATGCAGAGTCGTCCGACTGAAACTTGGCAAGCTGGAATTAGTCTTGGGTGTCACAGCCTGAAAAGTCTTTTCCTTGGCTGCTAAAACACAGCTTCGGAAAACGAGTACGGTTCCTTTGTTTCCGAGGTTTCCTCCCCACAGCCAAGCTGACAGGTCGGCGTCGTTGATCTTCTCCTCTTTCTTAACCTCTTTGTTATCTTCATCTTTTACTTTCATTCTGGACTGCTGACTGAAAAAATGTATTTGTTTATCAGTGATTAACTGTTAGTTTGTATTAAAAAGAAAAAATGAAAAGCATTGCGAGAGAATTATTTATAAAACATTCCAAAAAAGGCCATATAGATCGAATATTCACAAAGATTGATTGTATTTATTTAAAAAAAATCTAAAAACATTAAACAGTCCTATTACATTTGATTTAGGTAATAATAACAGTTAAAAAAGATTTTGTAGTTTGGTGAACAGTCTTTGAGCTTATATATATCATTACCCCGACTACAAATGTGTTTCAATGTAAAAAATTAAACCTCGTGGATTAGTTAAATTGCTGTCAACCTTGGTTCACCGATTTTTTCATTGTGGATATTTTAAAACAACTAATACAAAATTTCGTTCTAAATTTGCTTTTCACACATAGACTGATAGCAGAGTGATTAGAGAATTTTAAAGCTATTGAAGTTTTCAGTTATAATTGTTTAAAATTATTTCAACGACACACCTGTCTTTTAGCAATAACTTGAGGTATACAATGTGTTAACCAATCGATATAAAAAATTCTATGATACCTCCGTACTATTTTAAAGGAGATATAATGACTAAAACAAATTTTTGATGATAACAAAATGACTGTCCAGCACAGTGATGGCAAACCTATGACCCGCGGATCAGACACTGACTCACGAAGGCATTTTAAATGACCCAGGCGTTGATTTCTATAAAATTATTTTTTATATCATAAAAGAGAGAACGGACAATCGAAATTATTTTAAAAAATAAAATATACACACTAAATGTTGAATTTATAGAAACAAATCCAAATGGACGTTGGCTAAATGATTTTCTAACGTATCAATTACGAGTATCTGTGTATGACTCATGACAGTCTTTTTGCCACATCCCCCTTTCCAAATGATGCCACTGATTAAGTGACCCACGGGCTAGTATAAAAAAAAATTAACAAAATTTGACCCACTTCTCAAAAAGGTTCCCCATCACTGGTCTAGCGCAATCTTTATTGCGATAAGTAGTATTAATATTTATGCAAACTAATCAATAACCGAATTAAATACAATAGAATCTTGCACCACAACACAGGTTGAATAACAAAACAACAGTTAATACAAGTTTGCGAATATTAGAACTATAGTACACCTGATATAATAAAAAAATGTAATAAAAAATGGTAATGTTGGTAAAGTTGTATGATACAGATGTTGGCTACACTTTTAGCACCTGCAAACTGTTACAAATATTATAGAATGCGGCCGGTTGTCCGATCAACCGTGACGGTACGTCAACAAAAAATTAATAATGGTAACAGATCCACTATGAATGCAGTCAACTGGATTCCTATATAAGGTTTGCACATGAAGCAATCGATAAAATGTTTCGTGTTTGTTGTACTCGAATACGAGGCATGCATGTGTCTAGAAAGTATAACTTATGTCATTTGCAAAAGTATAATAAAGAAATGTTTGAAAAAAAAACTCTGATGTAACAATAACGCACGGAATACTTTCGAAAATACTAACTTGCTCTTTAAAACTGCATCGTATACCTGTTGTTTTTAACACTACTGCTATTCTGACTAGGAATAAACCACCAGATGTTTTATCAATGTTTCTTATGATTTTAGAGTTCCCCCGCCCCTCTTTATGTTGATCAATGCGATAGATAAACATGAATAAATTATACAAGGAATACATTATTTCGTCCCTTTTTAAAAACGGTAAAAGTTATATATGTATATACAGTTTAATACTATAACCATAAAGTATATTTGATGGGACAGTTTTATCTTTGATATAGAGAAGGAAATTTACGTACATATAAACAAATATATGACAAACAAATCGGTATTTTGTTGTGGCACAAATTATGCTATGATACTGGTAAGTCAACTATGCAGTTTGAAGTTTAACATATTGATAGTAAAATCAGAATATTTTGTTATATTTTGCAGAAAATGAAATTAAAAATAAAATTTAAGCTTCACAGTACGACAATGTAGAAAAAACTTATATTATTACACCCAAATGGCAGCTATGTTATATTAGCATTGAATGTATATTAAACAAATATGTATTTCGGTGGAGAAATGGTTTAATTAATTTAATTAATTCGATGGAGTTATGAATAAGAACTAATATAATATTGACCAGGAATGTTTTTCTTCTTCTTTATTGTGATTTATTTTATCTACTGTCTTGATTGATGAAAAGCCATCATTTAAAAATAATAATATACTCGTAGTTTTGTACACAGAAATAATAATGTAATTTTTTATACATATTTCAACAAACATATTTTAAAAAAAAATTCAAAGGAGTTTTCTTCTATCAAAAGATTTTCATCTGTATGTATAGAATGTACAAATATGTAAAAAATATGTGTTATTATTTCAATAAAATGGCCTTTTCCACCAAGGATTGAGAGTAAAAAAAACTAATTACAGTTTTGCATATTTATTTTGACAAAATATATTATTTTTTAAATTAAGATTAGTTTTGTTTGTTGATTACAGGTTTAGTTCAGTATTTTCATTATGGAAATTTATATCCAAAGAATTGACAAAGAAAAGTAGTATAACTTCATCCGTGATAATACAGCCCTGTGTCAATAAATATTTACACTGTGCCAAGCCCTACAAATGACATACCTTCAGAATAATAACTGTTATTCATCAGATTGCCTTACCAATCGATGGAAAAAAATACTTATGCAGTAGATGAAAACTCCGTTATTATTTATTACAAACACGGTAAAAAGCGGAGACATCTCAAAATGGCATTTTTATTATCTACTCAATTTGATTTAGTTATATTCATTTAGTCTAATATATATATATGGGCAACCCTCATATAACATGGTAGATAGGTTCCTAAAAAATACTGTGTTGCATGAAACTGTTTTATATGAGACTTAAAGCCAAAACAAAACGGAGGTATGCGTTCCGAAAACTCGTCAAAACAAAATATTTTTTTTTTATTTCAACAATTTTTATTAAAAATATAAACATATCGACCGTGTTTAGGTAAAAGGGATTAACCCTCACAGGACAAATTTTACAGACAAAAAAATGTGTTATAATGATTTTTAGTCAAAGTCACATTAACGTGGACCAATAAATTGGTGTTTTATTTTTCTTATGTGATAATTAAAAAAAGTTATTAAAGGAAAATCATTAATGCTTTTTTTCTTTCCATACAAACTTAGTAGTTGTTTTTTTTTTAATCGAAAGCTGAATTTCTACAATGGTTCGGCATTTTTGTTTTCATTCATTTGACAACCTGTACACTGTGATTCTCAAATAAAAGCACTTTTCAAAAAACTGAGAGTTAAGTGCTTTGGCCTAAATGGAGTCGATATGTAAAACAAAAAACGTAAGTAAACAAAAAAAATCCGTTCTCACTGAATTCAAGCTCATTTCATTAAATTTCTTCTTCATCTCCGTTCAGCACAATGAGGAGAGAGCGTTTTATTGATTGAACAATATCATTACTTTCTGAACCCAAAACAAAAGTATGTTAATAAATTGACATAAACAAAACAAATAAAAAAGAATAATGCGGTAATACCGCATACACGCTATTGCATAGTACTTAATTTGATTTTGTAAATGTTTGGATTAAAAATCGTGTTGTTGAATTATATACATAGATATGGTGTTATAAGAGGGTTTCCGCATTTTCATTAACGTGTTAGAATGAAACCATGTTGTACGTTGCCGTGCTATACGACGGTTTCCACAATTTTCTTATCGTGTAAGAGAGAAACTGTGTTGTTGGAGGGTTGCCTGTATTAGGTGAGGTTTAGTTTTATAAGTAAATGCATTATAATTCAAAAATATTAGGTACTTATATTACATAATCTGTGAAATAGATAAAAAAAAAACTGCAATATCCTAAGCAAAATTATTATGATTAATGTTAAAGTTTTCGAGTTCAACTACCTATGTTTGATAAAGAATAGTTAAGATATTACGTTACAAATAAATATAGCTTCAAGCGTTGAATTACGCATATCAATGATGGCAAAATTCTAATATTACTCCGTAGCTAGTGATATGGAACTGTGTGGACAGTCATGATACGGTAGGTGATCCATTGAAAATATATGCAGACTGTTTGATATTCTCAAAGGATACTGATCATTATTGATATTCAAACAAACAAGGATCGTCACTACATTGTCAGAGTGTGAATCATAGGAATTGAATTTTTGAGAATACGTTTTGAATTTAGGTGTGTAGACAAGAAGTTTAATTTATTCGATGACTCAATGTATGTGAGATTAGTAATTATGATATATCATATGTCATCCGTTTTTTTTAAATAAAAGTAGTATTAATACTAAATTATACATTATTGTGCAAAATTACTCAATTTCCAAAATAATCAAATTGAAATTAAACCACAGTGGAAATCATTAAACGGGATATAATATCCAAGTCTTGACAGAATACTACATAATGTCATATGTTTGTTTTCCTTTAATAACAAAAAAATAAAACATTTCACACCTCAAAAACCAGTCAAATATTTGAGGAGTGTATTTCCAAAGCGAACTTATTTCACTTCAACAAATTATTGTAGAAATTCAGTTTCAGATTTTAAATACCTGCTAAGTTTGTATGGAAAGAAAAAAAAGCATTAATGATTTTCCTTCAATAACTTTTTTAATTATCAGATCAGGAAAATAAAACACCAATTTATTAATCATCGTGAACTTAAATTTGTGTTATTGTGGCTCTTACTAAAAATCATTAAAACAGGTTTTTTTACCTCCTCTAAAATGTGTTCCTCTTTGTCCTAAATACGGTCGGTAGATAAAAAAATAAACTTAGACTGCCAGCTGTTTTGTTTTGTTATAACATACATGATTAATTTACTAGTTCAACTGATCTTTTTTTTATTTTTAGAAACACATGTCACAAAATATTAGAAAGAATATAATTTTCGCATTTGGGTCCGTATTCAGACTTCAAATACAAACAAATAACACTTTGTAACCTTCACTAATACCCACAACCTGAAATTTACTTATTTATAAACAAAAAAATCACATAACCATTATAGATGATACTCATTAATATGTAATGATATAGCACTTCCATCCAGCCAGGTCTATTCTCAACTGTATGTCCTCAGGCTTCTTTGTCTCGTCTGTGATGTTATTCATGTAACTCTTCTTAAGCTGTTCAGGAATTGAGTGCTTTTTAAAGTTTCTTTGGAGCTATAAATTTATTGCAAACTACTCATAATATCACATTGATTACAGTATAACTATGAGTATATGACAACAAAATATTTAATACATTTTATAGTAATACAAATACGTTACACAGCTTTATCGGTCACATTAATATTATAAATACTATCTATAAGCAAACTTTGTTACTTAAGTGTTACGATTAAATAGAAACCGACCTGATGTGTAGCTGAAAAATCAGTATTAAATAATGAATATTAAGAGTCAAAAATTCACGCGAATGTTCTACGATTTCGCACATTTTATACTGAACCGGTTTAAATGATAATTGGCAGAATTTTACATTGCAGTCCATGAAATTAAATACATAAAATTTTGTCTATCAGTACAAATCGAGGACTTAAAGTCAAACTACAAAAATGTGCTTTTTTATTTGTGATAATTTTATTTTACGTTCTTGGTTGTCAATTGTCAAACAACGATATGTCAATCTTTCTAGTTTCATCTTAAATCGTCTGTAAAGTTTAACGTTAATTACATAAAGTTGCTTTTGTTTAATACAAAAAGACTGTAGAAGCTGTTACCGTTCATGTAACAAGAAAAATGAAAGTATCAAACGACAAATTATAACATTTGAACATTAAGTTTTAAATAAACATCGCGTTTGTTGAGTTCCAAGAAAATAATTAAAAAAAAAACGTTTTTGGCTCTCCTGTAAAGGTGCACTTTTATAGATAGCTTTTATAGTCAAGCTGAATTTCAATAATAATTCGGCATTTCTCGCTTCATTCCTTTTGATAGAACGTGTATTTAGTTGTGTACATTGTTATTATCAAATAAAAGCACTTTTCAAAAAACTGAAGGTTTAACCCTTTTGCCTAAACAGAAACGATATCTTTTCAAGTGTTTTTTTTAATGTTGAAAATAAAATGTGTCAAAACTTAATTCGAGAGTTAATTATATATAATGCCTTCATAAGTCATCCTTGTAAGTGAGTAGATGGTGCATCCAACTTACTAGCCGAAGGTCACATGCTAAAAACACATTGCTTGCAAGAATTGTGCAGGTTTTTTTATATGCACTTCGAACCAGGACATGAACTAAATTGATTAAGCTAATAATTGATGATTATTTCTCGTAAAAAGATGATTTAAAATCAATTTTCATATTGTCAAGGCCTATATTATTGTATTTCTTTACGGAACGGGTAAAATTAGATGATGAAAAAATAACGTTGTTCATTAAAACATTACACTATAATGTTGATTTATTTCTTTTAAATTCGTAATATAACCAGGAAAAATAATTTAACGAAAATTCATTTGTAATAATAATTAATTTTACCGGCAGTATTTTTACTTACTTACTTTGCACCTGTTCGCATATTGCATAATTGTTAATATTTATATGATGTTTGTTTAAAAGTGATCTCACGTAATTAACGATTATTATTTTTTGACTTTTTACTGCAAGAAAAGCATGTTATTTTACTGTCACAAATTCAATTTTCAATTTTGTCGAAACTCCATGCCTTACTTAGAATGCATGCAAATTGTTATCATTATTTTAATATTGTTTCAACAATTTACCACACAGTCGCTTTCTCAAGTTCATTAGCGCGAGCACATGAAAGGTATAGAAATCATATTTAAAAGTGGCGTACGTAAAATAAAAGTTTTTTTATATTATCAAGAAAAACTAGATCAGTTAATGAAGGGCTGCGGGATTTCAACCTGCGACCCTCAGCTTGTAAATCTGATGCACTATCCACTCACCTACGAATACGATTAAGTTGTATTGTTTTATTGTGGATTAGCAATAAATAATATATGTCGAAACTATAATTTTCTTGTTTTTTCTCTTTTTCTCTATTGGACTAAATGAAAAGCAGGAACAACTTTTTAATAAAAACCATAATACTTAATGCTTTATAATACTCATTTCATCGTTTGGTGATTAAATGTAACAGTGACGTAGCTGCTTCATAGCTTACACATGCAAAGCATGAGGGCCCTCGCTGACCAAAGACCCCTTAATTTGTCTACACTCAATATCCGATTTCAAGTAAAATTGTATTTTCTACTAAAAGTGATGTACGGCATACTTGTCCATGACATGAAGAGTATCTCAAATGTATCTACTAGGAATTTGTAAAAAGAAAAGTTTTTGCAACGTCAAAAAATCTATGTATTCTAATATTTGAAACAGCTCTCCTGTAAAAAATCCAATGTAACGTAGATTACAGTAACGATATATAACTAATATCCACTGTCCAATGACAGTAATAAATGTGAGTCATGGGCTAATATCTCAATTTCGTGACGCCTTGAGCCAATGACTTATGAATCGTGCCTCGGAATCAAAATCTTTTATTATGTTTATTGTATTATGTAAATAACAATAGGTACTAACACGTACAGATAATTATGTAATATCATTTTTTTAATCATGTAGTGGGGTAAATTTGCGTAAATTTTGCATGAGGGCCCAAAATTTCTAGTAACGCCATCGAAGTGATATAGGTATTTAAAAATCACGGGCAAATATTATGATATATATATACGATTTCAATAAACCGGTTTTTAAAGTTAAGAACTCGAAATTAATGTTATATTCATACTACAAGCTTTATTTTTTTTTGTGTTTATACTACATAATGTAATAGAACGTTCAGAAAGTTTAAAAAATATATAATTAAAAATGTTTAATAGTATATAATCTAAAAAACGCGTTTTTCCACATTTTAAAGACTTTTTTTTAAAACGTTTATATCCGAAGGATAAGCATTTTAAAAATCTTCACAAAATAGTTATGTTTAAACAAAAATGAACACAGAATGTTGACTATACTTAAGGAAGTCAACTACTTATGTCGGTTTCGGCAAAATTTAGATATCGAAATAGTATAGTATATTTTGTAACGTTCTTTCCAGTGATATACTCAATTATGTTACAACGCTACTAGAGAAGAATATAACGAAAGAAATATTACTCTATATTATGTATTATCAGAAGGAAGCAATACCGAAACGACTTTAAACACTCATAGTGAAAAAGGGCCATTTTTGACATAGTGTAGTTTCCATTCCAGATACAGATATTTACTTGTAGTTTTCATTTATTCGCTTCGATATTTCTCTATCTTTACAACAATATAAATATATAGAATAGTATACATGCTCAAAAACCGAATATAAATTTTCACTGTGTTAAGATTATCTCATATATTGCTTACGAGTAATGAAAATTAAAAATTAAATTTTTAAATTTTGTCCTGTTGTTTTAAATGTAGATTTAAAATTGTAAATATTTTTTCCACCCATGGAGTTCGAACTCACGATAAATTAAAAAACAAGTGTGCCATCAACTGACGTACTGCGAGCTTTCTCTTTTGTTTGGTTTCCAATGTGTTATATATACGAGTATGTATCGACTTTGCCTATAAATGTTTTCTGAGTTAGGTTGTTCACTTGATCTACGATCTGGAGATACGTTTTCTACTAACACATTTTCTTGAACGGCCTTTCCATAAAATCGACTAAATATTTTTTACTTTACAATGCATAATCTATATACCTAATCCTCGTTATGCCAGATACCTATCAAGCGGGGGTCACGGGCTTAAGGCCTGTGGTGATTGCAAAATTTTTCAAATGTTTATTCATTTGTATTGTAGCCAGGACACAAATCCAAAACGGTTGACCTAATAATTGACAAGTATTAGTCTTTAAAAAATGTTAAACAATCTTCACATTGTGAAGATTCATATGCCTTGTTTCGAAGCAGAAAAAAAATCGATTTACGTATAACCCTTTTCCGGATAATATTACATGTATTTTTATTTATACGTCCACTGCTATTCTCGCACGAAGAAGCCGTTAGCCTTCCCATTCCTAATGTCAGAGTCAATGCCAATAATAAGTAGTGTTGAATTAAATTCGAAATTAATTCTAACTTGCTACTAACACGCCACTGGATCATAATAAACACAATGCCAATATAAATTGTGTCATCACCTTTTAGAATTTAGTGGATTGTTTCTTTTCATTCGTATACCAGTGTTTCGCTTTAGTGTACAATTTAGAGGCAATATACTGTAGACATCATTAGCATATGAGTTAAGTCGAAAGATTTGCATATGATTTATGATAGCTACGAATAAGGCTTTAAAAAAACAGTATTAAAAAAATAAGCGGCAGCGAAAGAAAAAGTGTCACAATCATGAATAAAATAATAATATTATTTTTAATAATCTACATTGGGGCTGTGTTAAGGTTTGTATAATTAAACTATTTTTATATTGAAGTGTCTAAGAAATAAAAATAGCTTGCATTTTATTCCAACAGACAACTAAGATAAAAAAATATGCTTATGGCCACTTAACTAACAAATACATATTTATAATTCATATTTTAAACCTACAAATGAAAATAAAATTATAAATAGTTCCATTTTCTGTCTTTTTTGAGGAAATCCAAATTACTATAATGTATTAAACAATATTACAGCTACATAAACTTTCTGCAAAATGTATAAATAAGAAATCAAGACCGGTTTCGTCTATTACAAAAGTCAGTTGAAACATTTGTTAAAAATATTTTCGCAGACTATGCTAGTCTTTTTTTTTTAAATACATGTCGTAGAAATGATATCGACCGTGCTTAGGTAAAAGGGAGTAACCCTCACAGAACAAATTTTACAAGAGGCACAACATTTTTCAGTCAAAGTCACATTAACATAAACCTGTAGGACACGATGACCAATTAAATGGTGTTTCATTTTTCTGATTGATAATTAAGAAAGTTAATAAAGAAAAATCTTTAAAATTAATGTTTAACGCTTTTTTTCTTTCCATACAAACTTAGTAGATCGTTCTTTTTTCAAAATCTAAAACTGAATTTAGATAATAATTCAGCATTTTTGGCCTAATTCTTTAGGACAGAATGTATGTATATTTAGTTGTGTATGTTGTGATTCTAAAATAAAACCACTTTTCAAAAATTTGAGGGTTACGCCCTTTTACCTAAACAGGATCGATATTTAAGGAAGTCTACCAAATAACCTTAATTAATTCTGTTGTTAAAAAATAATTCAAAATACAAAATATGTTTTAATTTAAGCTCACTCAAATAGAAAATGTCAATATATGCACAAGATAATTTTGTGGGATATGGTCGTTTCCAATGCTGACACAACTACTGACAGGCTATTTCTACATTTTGGCGATGAAAAATCTGATGTTCTCGATTTATCAGATAGTTATCGGGTACATACTAAATGGCAGAGTTCTCATTAACACCAGACACGACTCGAAACAAATACATGATTCTTTCTAAATTTTAAATCACGATACCTAAACATGCTTAAGACAAAGTCAATCATGTAAAGACACGAATAGTACATCCTTAGATACAGGGCTCTCAGATTTTTTATGAACCGTATTTTAACCGTTGCGGCACCCGAACAATACATCCGCTCTTGAGTTACATGTCAACACACATTTAAATTATATAACTACAGCTACAAATCATTCATGTCCATGGGCGACTGCACAATCTTTCTCCATGTCTGTCTGTCTCTAGCTCTCTCTCTCCAGTCATTCACACGCAACATTTTTGCATCTTTAGTAATTTTATCACCCCATCTCATTCTGGGACGACCTATAGATCGTATGCCTACTGGAATTCCTTCAAACACTTTCTTAAGAGTTCTAGATTCATCGCACCTTACAACATGACCGGTCCATCTGAGGCTTCTTGCCTTCTAAATTATATAATGTGAGATTAATTATAGTTTAATTGAAACATTACTTACAGATTTATTCGAATAAAGACGAATGTGACACAGAATGATAGTATTTATATTGTATTTTATATTCATTATTATATATACGCTCCGAGATGGAGCATATGGGACCTTCACGGTGTGAAAATTTTATTAACAGTTATTTTTTACGAGTAATAGTTGTTAATAATTAGCTCAACCATTTCGGGTTCATGTCCTGGCTACAGCAAATGCAACTCGCCATGGAATATAAACAGGTGACTTTTTTTATATTCGTATGCGCTTGTAATTATTTCTTCGATGGATTTATGAATTTTGAAAAAAAATGTATTCATTTAAAATACAAATTCCTATATTATTTATTCAGTTGTGCATTTTTCTTTTATTCTATTAAAATCAATAAAACCAATCATTTATTTTATAGATTACGTTCGCCCTATCTATTGTCTGTTATTTTTTCAATTAAAACTTTTAAAGCGGTTGAAAGTTTTCGTAATGATTATGTTGAAAGTGGTATGAGTTGGGACCTTTTCTTTTGAATGCCAAAACATTTGCGAGTTCTCCTTCACTAGCATAATCCGTGCGACGCTGCCCTATTTAATACAACTAGTGTTACTGCTAAATATATGCATTTGTGATGGACTGAATTATGAATAAATAATAATTTATTTTGTGATGAAAATCGTTATTAATATAGGTTTAAAATTATATATAGAGCCCTGTATTGTCTGAATTATTAAAAATGATACAAAAAATTACGTACTGTAGTATT